>BPLR01011738.1:0-34095 GCA_021605095.1 Caerostris extrusa | reverse complement strand
CAAATGCTTCCTTTTGTGCCATAACTATGCGATTTTATTGCATCTGAGAAGGCTTTTAAGCTTGTGAACAATTTTTGCTTCTTTGTCGCCATTCCTTATATACCCCTCTCTTACACTCTCGTCATTGTAACGTACTATCCGCACCATCTGGTGGTTTCCTGTAATTTTTGCATATTCTTCTTCTTCAAGATGTGGGTGATAATTCTACAGGTGAAAATTTTATTTTAGAGTTCAATTTCTGTGTGATGTAAAGATATTTAACAAAAGTTTCAGTTCTATCTCTCAGTGCTTAGCTTTGAAAGCAGTACAAAAACATTGAATGGAAATTGAACAGCATTATATGGGACCTGGTGACTGGTTTAAAAGCTCAATGTTTTTTTTTAATATGATGCTTTACGAGTTACTAAGTCTTCGGGAGATTAAAAACGTACATGGAAAATTTCTTTTTAAATATTGTATGCTTTTGAAACATTATTTTTTATTACAGTCAGACTGGTAGCCCTCCAATTAACGTAAATGTATTATTTTCACAAGAATCCACAGCTGTCTTAAATGGCCATTACATTTCATATCGACTTTGAATAACGATTCGTTAGACAATCTTGGTATAAGCTACTGCAAATAAATAAATAAATTGATAACTACGAATTGTATTGATGTAAAAATGAGAAAAATTTCTTGTTTTTTCATTTTATCATGATTGTTGTTGTTTAAAAAACAGTTCGTGCGATTTTTTTTATAGCAAACAGTGTGTGTTTGTGTGTATGTGTTCCAAATCCTCTTTTTATAAGCTTTTTAAACAAGCAGCTTTTAAGCTAAGCTTTTTTATCTTTGCGTCAGCTAATCATTTTATTCCTTTTAAAAAGAAAAAGTAATTCCACAAAAACTTTTACTTCCTCTCCTATATTAATATATCTAATAAGACACGTAATAACTTAACTGAATAAATAAACTAAATTTATTGGTAAACTATGTCTGGCTCGAATATATTTTTGTAACCCCTTCCCAGAACGACATCAAAAATCAAATCTTCAAAATATTTATATAGCCGTGGAAGTAAAAATATCAGCCCATAGTTGTTCAATGATAAATATATCTCATGTGTTTCGAAATGTGCCATCAGGCAGAGAGGCCTCCGATCCATCATGGGCTATTGAGCCATATATGATCATGATGGGTTATTCAACGATAAGAGCTATTTTTTTTTTGAAACTGGATAAACACATTTCTTAATATTGGGATTTTTCTTCATTTTATTCCAAATACAATGTGTGCTTTGTTTTACAAAATGTTACTACTAAATTCGGATACATTTTTTTGTCCCGCATCCCATCAAAAGAATTAAAATCATCAAACTTCATGAACGTTAATTTAACGCTATTGAATCAAGTCGAAATATTTTTCCTGAAAATGTTTATATATACAAAATAATACATAAATACTGAATTTTCATAAAAAATTCGAGTATTTCTTTAAAGCTGCCTTCCTTGAAATAGTTTTAAGTTTTCAATGACAATTGATGGCTTTCTTTTAAATTTACTGAAATAAATTTGAATGTGCACAGAACAAGTTCTCATTTGGTGTTTACAAATTGTTGTTTCTGTTTTTATCATTTAAAAATAATTCGAACGGTTCTAATAGCCTTACCGTTTCGTTTTCAATTTACATCAGTTTATTCCATTTTACTCTTTTTCCACTTAGGCATCGAAAAAGAAAATCGTGAATTTTTCGAACACCCATTTAACACATTGTCACTCGATTCGAAACTGGCTCAATAATATATTGTCTATTGTCTGAAACCCAAATAAATTTATTGATCTAAAAAGTTACACGATAAAAACATTTCATTGTAAGAGTGGGTTACGAAAATGAGTAAATTTAGCAAGATGTTGTGGTCTAAACTCTGGTTGTCAAAAATTTAACTTAATACGAAAAAGTCTCAATATTCTACGAGACCGATTTAGAATTCCAGTTTAATAACTCAATAATCATTATAAACTCTATGGGTGTGAACCAGATTTTAACTCAAATTTTTACCCTCATGTAATATTATAGTCTCACTCTGCATAATTTGCGCTTTTATTGATCGGACACTATCTCATATATATATTTATCTATCTATATAAAGAGTATAAGTATTATACATTATTATTTTAATAATATACGTATTACAATTATATTAATTACATTATAAGCTCATAATTGTTTACTTAACAAAAGACTATATTTTAGTTATTTATTGGCAAAAAAAAGCAGGCCAATTTAATAATTATTCTATTAAGATGCTTATGTTTAATTTCTATTTACAGAAGTAAAATAAAATACACATTAATTGTTCAAATATTATTAATTTAAAAAATTTTTGAATATTATTATTTAATGAGACAAAATATTACATAATCAGTATAATATCACAACTAAAGCTATAAAGATCACAATGAGAACAATTAAAAAGCAGTAATAACGTAATTACATTGATAAGTATTAATTAATAATAACTGAATATCAACTAAGTCAATAGAAAATTCACCATAAAATGATTTTCTACCATTATCTTTTATAAAGGACATCATAGCAGAACAAAGCTTCTTTGGTGTTTGCAAATACAGTAGAAGAACAAAAATAGCAATATGATCCTAAGAAATGATATATATATATACATATATATATATATATATATATATATATATATATATATATGCATTGTTAATGATATGGTGATTTTATTATGCAATTTACTTGTAGCGAATACGAATAGTAGCTTTTCTCATGCAAAACGGTCGTGTTTCTAATTCACTCTATGTTAGTGCTCCTCTGGTTATTGTGTTCATATGTTGTGTTCTTTATATATATGTATATCATGGTTAATGCCCGGAAATTATAATGAACAGATGATTAAGACACAGTGGCAGGCAATTAAAAATAATGCTGGATTTTGGGATGGAAATAAAATGATTACAATAGAATGTCAAATAAATTATGAGCTGTAAGCCATATATTTAAATTATTTTTAAACATTTGAGAGAAGGAACTTCTGTAATGTAGGCCTGTATTAAAGAAATTTATGTCACAAATATAAAGTATTAATAGAAAATTAAGATAATACAACAGTTTCTTGTACGCAAAATTAAGATAATTAACAGTTTCTTGTAATCTTTCTGCAAAGTTGAGAAGAATATTATTTATGGATATAACATTCATTTATAAGAAATTTAAAATTTTGATTAAAAGAAACCAAGCCATTTAATATTTGCAGTAATAAAAATAAATATATCTCTTAAATATATATATATATATTTGCTTGATTCTATTGCTTTTATTATAATGTGAAGTGTGTTTCAAAACTATTATGCCATATACAATTAAGAGATTATTTGACGTAACATTTTTGACACACATTTTGTATTAATTGTAATTTGACATTATACTATATAATATTAATTAAACATAAATTGTGTTCATTCTTTCCAAAATGTAAAATAAACACTTCTTTTGATAAAATTTTAAGAAGTGTTATAATATTCCTACTAAATGTCTTCTTATTCCTTGTAGTTTCCTACTAGAATTATTAGGGATTGGTTCAAAATCTAACAAGATATTGTTTGGATTACCAGCAATGATACAATTACCCAAATAAGCAGATATTCTAACGGAATGTGCAAGCTGAAATGATAAGTGTAAGCGCTAACAGGTAAAAAGATAAGAACAACAGATAAGAAAAACAGGCGAAAACGAAAGAAACAAATATTTTAAAGATCAAACTTTTACAATAGATGCTCGAAGGAAACTACTAACAGTAATACAAGTTTTATCACTAAGGTAATACAAGAGCTATAATGGCAACGTAATAATTGGCATATATTAGCAAAACGTTTAAGGCATGCCATGCACATTTTTTTGACACACATATGACATATTTCTACAAGATATTAAGAACTTCTTTCCAATGTTTCATCAGCTGTACTCCCACAAATATGATTCCTGCACTATGGAGCCCCAATTCATTTCAGGAGGAATGTAAGAAATTATTGAAACGCTATTTAAGGCTCATATTAAAAATTGGACAAGGTGGATTTGATCCTTGCAAACCATGATCACCAAATTTAATATGCATGGATTTTTTCTCTTTGTCGGCATGTAAATCAGCATGATCCACAAAAGATTTATGGAGTCTGATAAAGATCTAGAGGGCAAATTGTCCTTTGCTACTGGAGAGGCCATGACTGGCATTGTTGCTAATGTATCTCAGTCCATGCACTGTCACTGGGAATCTTAAATTACTGTTGGTGTCACTCTTTCTAACTTTTTTTCTAGAAGATTATTTATTAAAATTTTTATATGTTTTGACTTTATCTGTCTTTCTCAAATATTTGTCGTTCATTTCTTATGTGCTGGCGTTTACACAAGCCAATTTCCGCGCACATTCTATTAATATATATCTGCTTATTTCTTCTCTCTATCTGAATTTACATTTTTGATAGATGATTTTGAGTCACTCTGTATAATAACATAGTATTTGTTAAAAATGCAAGTATCATAAATAAATAGGTTTTTTTTATTTAATTTTTTGTTAGCGCGAATTTTAATACTAATGCAAAAGTTTTCAAACTGTTTAACCTATCTCCTTTTACAGCAATCGTTTATCCTAATAATATTTAGTAATCCTAACAATATTGACCATTATAAAGTTAATTTTGTAATAGCAATTTATGCACATTAGCATTTTTAAGTTACAGTTAAAAATAACTTTAAACATTCGTAAATATACCTATTGTTCAATAAAATTATTCAATAACTAATAAGTTATTACGGTTAATTAAAATTGCATTACCAATTACAATTGAAAAATTTAAATGTCAAATTTTAGTGTTTTGCATTGAACTATTTTTATCAAATAGATTTATGTCTTTGAACATCAGGTATTATCAAAAATTTCTCTATTCTTCGAAATAACTCTTTTTTAAATGGTATCTTATTTTATTAAACCAGAAAAATCCTTTTTGACATGCTTAAGTTGTGACGAAAAATCATAATAGTAAATGACTATTAGCTGCAAAACAATAATTTCTTGCCAGCATAAAACGCCAACAAACGCCTTTTTAAACGCCAACAAAATCTCGTCCTTGAATTTTACTCTTTGTGATATGTCGATAGAGAGATGATATATTTATTTCAGCTGAATCTATAAAATACTCATAGGGAGAAAAATTTTTGCTAACAAGAAGAAATAAGTTTAGACGAATAAAATTTCAGTTTGCTTAGGTAGCATATTTATGAGATTAAATTTCAAATCACAAGCTAAAGCATGCGTCACATCCATTTAAAATGTGAAATTATGCTACAATAATAACCACTGTAGTCTCCACTATTTTGAATGCGGCATTTAAATCCCCATGAAATTATGTTGTGTCGTATGTCCTTTGTCCTTTTGCGTAATGCAATTCCATGTCTGATGCACTTGGCCATTCAAATCATCAATGGTTCATGCTAGTTGTGGATGACACCGCGGATTTGTGAATTTGTCTTCCAAAACGATCACATATGTGCTCGAAGGAAAACGATTTGGTGATCTCGCCTTTCAAGGCAGCATATCGTAGGTTTGTAAAGTATAAAACAGCAGTCTGCAATATAGAGGGTGATAACAACACTATGCGGATGATGGTTATCTTCCTGGAAAGTCGTTCTCAAACAGAGAGCAGCACAACCGGAGATACGAGAAGATGGATTTTCATTTTGCGATATTGCAGAAATATTTAACAAGGATGTATTCACTCATCTTAATTGTTAGCAGCAATAGCCACGGGAAAATAATTTCTGAAGAAGGCCAGGGTCCATCCGTACAAAGTCCATTAACGACTACATTATTCACTGCATGGCTGCAGAGCATCTTACTGCATCTGCAGTGGAAATTATAGCTTTTATTGGCACAAAAAGTAATACAGTACACCATAACAAATCGGTTACTTGAGGAACATCTAAGAGTCAAATTTACCAAAGCGTTTATATCACTTATGTCATGTGTGTTAGGCTATAGATTATTGGAGGGCGGAACGAATATCTGTTACGTTCTGAGATGAAAATTTTTTTGGCTTGGTACTAATGAGGGCCGTATGTTCGTTAGAAGGAGGCCAGGTGAGCGCTTCAAGCCCATCTGCCTGAGTAGTAGACATATTGAACATACACCAGAAGCTATGTTCTGAGGAGCAATTTCTCTATGACAGCAGGGGCACTATTGCTGAGGGGCACCTTGCAAACTCAAAAGCTATTGATATTGGCTTCTTGATGTCCTTAAAAGCAATCTTGACTTCACCGTAGTTTACAACGTTCTCGAAGTTACAAAATTCTTCAGTTGCCTCCCTCACTTCCACACTTCTAGATTTTCTTATTCCTCCACACTCACTTCGATTGCTGCACCTTATCTCTCTGTGGTCTTGTGTGTGTTTTGGCCATCTCTCAGTTCATATTTATTGTATTTCAATATGCCCCATTGACTAGATATGCACCCATGGGCCAAGACAGCTATTGTTTTGAGGATCTTTGATTCTTTGCCTTATTCCCAAGTTGGTGGTCTCCCGGTCCTCACACTGAAGTTCCCAGTCCGTGCAAACAATCCCTGATGTAAATATCTACTATAGAGCAGTTGAATTATCCATCAGTTCTGAATTTTCGTGCATTTAAAAAGCAGTCACCATTGTGACACACATTTCCATCCACAATGAGGAATTGGACAGATGATTGCTAAGTGAATAATTGGGACTATAAAGACCCCCACAGGGGTTGATCAATAGTACCTTCATATTTTTTGTGAAGACTGAATATAGAAGGCTTTGATATAACACAAACAGATTTATTTTTTGCAGAGTTTTCTTTTATTTTTCTAGTGATAAGTGTAAATTTTTGTAATCTTATTTAATATAACAATAGCTTACATTTATCACTCGGTAATTTTTTTAATTATTGAATTATATATACATTTAAAATAGTATAATTGACAAATTAAAAAAATATTAGAAATTTATAGAATTCTGGACCAACAAAAAATATGATACAACAATGAAAAAAATAATTTAACTGTTATATACAACATGTCGACACGACAATATTCATATGATTAAAATCTTTTAATCATCAAAAGGGATTTCTCTATTTTAGTTTTTAACTGATTTAGGATAATTCGATTTTTATGAGTAGAATATTTTTCGTGCTAACCTTAGGTGGAGGAGAGCGTAACATTTTAGATCGTTTAAAAGTAATAATTCTGAATAAATTTTAAAATATTACATAAATCTTGTTAGTATTAATTAAATGCAAACTGTAAATTATTTTTAATATGCTGTTATGTAATTAGTTATATCATAAATATATTTTTTTACATGGACAGCCATTAGAGCACGTAAACTAGAGTGTGAGTGAACGATATTTAATTTCCATTATTGGCATGAAGAGAACACCGGTGCTCGGTGCCACAGGTTTCGGGTTCTTGTCCCGACGGTGCCATGGATGTTTGTAGTGGTTCAGAATCCACTTTAAACAGTAAGTAACAGTCTAATATAACTGCAGAGAGTTGGACGTAAGGCTGACAACACTATGATAAGAGAGCATCTCCTGTCTCGAAATTTGTCAGTAGATAGACGGCCCTGGCGCACTATGTGGTTGTCGCACCATTTAGGAAGTAGGGAATGCATAAAAATAATTAACGAACTGCTTTAGAAAAATAGTAGAATCAGTGGGATATAAGAACTTGAAACTGAAGTTAGATAGAGCAATTTGATATCTCCTGATAGAACTTCGACCATACGACAGATAAATTTGTTACAATGATCTTAGGCCTTTACCCAAAAGTTATATTTTACACATTAAGAACTGTAAAATTTCCGAAATGATATTCTACAATATATGAATCATGTACAAAATCCTGACATAACAAATGCCCCCAATGTGGTGAAAATTAAAAATCTTGTTAATTAATTAAATTAATTTCATTTCATTTTTCATAACTATGAATCAAAATTTCGGTTTTAAGAAGTGAAAAAAATAATAATTTGCCTTAAAGAAAACTATTTGAAGCGATTTAAGGTAAAAAAAAAAATTATCGAAAAAATACAAGGAAAGATATTGCAATTATTACCAACGAGTAACTGTCAGTTCTGCCAACAAATGGCTATATGCAGTATGTTATTTATGAAGAACGTGGCTAAAAGAGACATGCGTTTGCCAATGCAGAATTTAATGTCCAGGGTGATTATAATCAAAGTCCCCCTTTCAAAATTCTGTAAAAAAAACCACTCGTCACAATGAAGGCACACTTGAAGTAGGTGGGTAAGGTACGGCATCAAAAAAAGTTCCACCGACTTTTTCCCATCCATTTTGGTATGACCTTGCCGTATTGTATGGGCTTTTATACTAACATTGTCACAATTGTTGAATGACTTGGAAGTCATTTCTTCCGTCAAAAACCGAAACAATCAAGATCATTGAGCATTACATTTGGTTTAATGCGCAACTCATGCCAAATATGTTGTAATTTCGATTCAAAATATCACTGGCAGTCGAATCACTTTTTTATGCCGCTTATTACGCCATTTAATACACATTGGAATTTGTTTTTGATGCCCTACCGTTTTCCACTTTTCAAGTATCTTCAGTTCAAATTTGAACTCATTGTGACGAGTGGTTCTTTTTTACAGCATTTTGAAAGTTTACTTAAATTATAATCATCCCTGTATACGGGAAAGTAATGTAAATTAATATTATGAGCAACAAAATTTTCTGTATTTAGATAAAAATTAGTATTAAAACAATTAAAATTTTAAATGGACGATGGCGGATGCAATTAGTTCCATTTTATGAGGTTTATTAATGAAAAAAAATGTCAAATGACAGAAAATGCCCGTTGAGCGTTTATTGATTGTCATTTAATTATGAACTCATATTTCGTAATTTTTTAACACTTCAAATTAGAATTGTTTATTTAATCTTGATTTACTTTTGACTTTTAAAAAAGAATTATTATACATACATTTGATAATCTTCTGTCTTGGGGAATAATCAAGAAAAATAAAGCATATTAACACGACTTACAAATATAATGTTGCTATTATAAAATATAACAGAAAAATACAATACTTGAATCACAAAAAAATTCCGTATCCTCGATTCTTTAATTAAAATTTAAATCAACCGTTAAAATCTTAAGCACCTCATCTCAGTGAGTCTTAGCGTCAACATTAAATGAACCAAATCCGTTGCACTAAATCTCGCTATGTGAAAGTAATGGTAGATAAGTAATTTAAACCTAATTTATTTTTAAAAACTACGCTTTTAATTTAGAGAGAAAAAAATATTTATCTTATTTTAAAGAAAATTGGTAGAAGATCCTACTATTTTTTTCATAATAGGTTTCAGACATTAACAAGCAGTAATTGCTGATAACATTTTCTATGAAAAATAAATGTTTAAAGCTTTTCCTGTAGGGAAAGAAATATAATTTGTTGCGAGATTGGCGTTATTCTAATCCGAAACTCAGTTTTCTAAAGTTGCAATATAAGAAATCATAAGTGCCTTTTATTACATCTAAGCACATATAATGACGTCCCTTTAATATAATATAAAAATTAAATATTTTCTTAAAATTAAGTACTTTAAATACTTATTTATTTAAAAAATAATAAAAATTTTTTAAAATACTGCATAATTTTTTAAAATTTATTTGCGGTTATTCAAAATAGTTTATCAATTTATGATGATCTCAATATAACAGAATGAAATAACCATCAAATTAATAGTATGTTGTACTAAAAAGAGATTTTTTTCTAAAAACACATATAAAAATAAAGATATACTAATCAAATTTTCTTTTTTTTTTTAAGGGTTTTATACAAAAGGACGGTTTTTTACAATACGGGATTTTCACTTCAAAATGGACAGCAATCAAATTAGATGAAAGAGAAATTATAAGATAGAAAGAACGAATAAATAATAAATAAATAAATAATGCAATTAATACCGATGTTTTATACTATTACTAATTATAAAAATATGAAATACTTCTACACATCATAAAAATGACAAGTTTGGAAAAGATATTTTTAATATATCAGGAATTAATTATATTATTTATAATATCCATAAAATCAATCTGCACTTTATTAATATGATCTAATATGCTCATTTTTTTTTTCAAATAACTAGAAAAACTTACAATAAATGTTAGCATTTTGAAAATTATCTAAATTCTATACGTATGAAATTAAAAATTTATTTAAAAATTTACTAGGGAAAGTGATGCAGAATTAGAAAACTATTTTTTTCTTGAAAGTAAAATATTGAATCGTAAAAATAGGTTATTGTAAAATAATTATGCGATTTCAATATTTTAAACATTTTTTTTCAAAAAAAAAAATTAAAAGTAATTTGTTTATTTTAAATTTAATAGCATTTATTTTTGTACACAATTTAACTTTAATTACCTGATTAGTAAATGTAACTATTTCTTCTTTTATGTGAAAAACCCATTTAAAATGATAAATATTTATGTAAGTATAAATAATTTTAATATAAAATATGTAAATTGCCTACTTCATTTATAGTATTTTTATATAGAATATTTGAATCGGCTAAAGAATTTCCAATAAAATTGTAATATACATTTAATATTTGTTTAAAAACGGTGCTAAATATTATTGTATGAAACTAGCATAAATTGAAACGAAACAAAAAATAAAAAAAAAGAGTAATTAATATGATCTATTTGAAAAAAGTAATAAATTATATTTTTCGTAATTAATTACCTAAAATCATTATCAATCTATAATATATGGTACATTATATTTCCAATATATATCCGAAAATTATTATTATTATTTTTTATTTTTATGCTTAGCTGCTAAATTCTTTCAACGAACTGACTGGAATTTCGAATTAAAGGTTTGAAATTCTTAAATTTTTCCGGAAAAAAAATTCTATTATTTGGATGTGCACCATTCGGAGTATCTCTTCATTTAATTTAAAACCCATATTTGTTGCTATTTGATCCCCCACCATATTTGGAAATTTTCCTTTTAAACCTTCAACATTAGCATTTCTCTCTGATGTCATAATTACATGTTCTTCAGTCAGAATGAGGAGCTTGTGTCATATGTGTGACACCAATTATTTTGCTAGAAACTAGGATGATGTTTCCAACTTAGACCGAGATTCCATCAGACTGCTTTTCGCTTTCTGAGTGGCCACACAAGTGACCTCACGTTTAGGCACGGTCAAAAATATTCCCTGAGTGCCATTGGTGCTCTTCTGACATATTTAGAGTTGTTTGGGATTTGACAAAGACGAGGTCCTCCGAACCTCAACTGTTTTTTAGACTTTTTAGACATTTTCGGATTCATGGGAGTCTAGCCGGGTTAGGACAGTTCCGAGATAAGTAACAACAACAACAAAAACCAAAATTAATAATTTTGTACTTAAATCGTAGACGTGCTGCTGCGACAATCAAGCATCACCATAACATGTTTTCATTTAATAACGAATTTCAATAAGCCTTACATCTATACTTGTTAGAAATATTACATCAAGAATCCTGATCTTTTTGGTGCATTTTTCCAGTAGAACAGCCAGGGTCGGATTTCCTATAGGCTAATTAGGCTTCAGTCTAGGGCATGAAGATCAAGAGGGGCCTACATTCAATTTGGTAGAAAAATTAAAATTACATTATTATAAAAACAGTAAACGTTAAAACACTGAATCGAAAATAAGGAGAAATTCTACACATAAGACAAATAAACAAACATAAAAATGTATTGGTTAAGATCAACACGTTTGGCTCATTGGGTATGTTCGTTCGTATATACTAGATTGCACCAAAAGTATAGTTCATACGTTCAGATATTTTAAAGAAAATATGATAATTTTTATTGCATGTTTTATTTTCGTGGGCAAATATTTTTATTTTTTGAATTTTGTTTCTTTGTAAATGTTGTGTGTTATGTTTGAATAGTTATTGCCACAAGTACTAATAGGTGCTGAGAATAAATATCCAAATTAGTTAATTTTTTGTTTTTTTGTGCCACATTTTTTATAAAGAATAGTACCAAAACACAACATATTTCATTTAACATATTGATAAATATCACAGTAATGATGTATTTTATTATCTATCATGTAATTTACAAACTTAAAAATGGGAGGTGAAAGGGCCTCACAAGTGGAATAGCCTAGGCCTCTTTTTCCTCTAAATCCGGCCCTGAGAACAGTCATTATTGCTGATGCTTCTGCGAAGATGCTTATTTATCTACGTTCTTCTACCTCCTTCTTCTTCATTGACATTACAACCCCACGGTGGCCAATGCCGTCTGCCTACTGTCAGATTTCAAGACAGGAGATGTCTTCTTTTACCCCTGTAAAAAGAAGTCATCTAGATAGCGATATCTGCCTTACGTCCAACGATCTACAATTAAATTAGACCGAGACCTACGGTTTAAAATGGATTAATCTATAAAAGCGCACGTTAATCAATTGCAAATTTGCATTTTAAGTAATATAATTATTGAATTCAGCTGAAATGAAGTTTTTCTTATTATTGTAAATGAAAAAAGTGCTGATTATAATAACATTAATTATGTACATTTTATTTTACTTTTTATTTTATTTTATTTTATTTTTTTTCTAAATTCAAAGTCCCTTACAGCTACACATTCTACAAAGCTTCAAACACTTCAGTTGCATTGTAAATGTCTAGACGCGTTCTTTTATACATGATCTTATGATGATGTTTAAAATTAAGAAATTGAAAATACATCTATGCTTGATGAGGAAACAATCAAGTACTTTCATGATCTGAATTTTCACAAAATAAATTTTTCACGAAGGACACAATTCACATATTTTTGCAATATAATTATTGGGTTTAATTGAAATGTTTAAAATTATTTTTAATCTCTGAAATAAAAATTATATTATTTATAATTATTATCTAATTTGTATGTATTTTATTTTCATTCTAAAGGTTAAACTCATTATATCTACATATAATATAATAATCCAGTAACTTCCAATTACATTTGAAAAGTCTAAACATATTCTTTTATATTTCCTACCAATCAATACATTATTAATTCGAAAAAAGTTAATTAAAATTTTTATACAAATGAAACATCTATACATTATTTAGTTAACGGAATTCTTAGAATGCCTTGGAAAGTTTTCAGAAGATAATTTTATACCAAGAATCTAAACAACCGTGTCGTTAATTCCTGGGAAACAAAAGAACTTAAGAAATATCCATGAAGTCTTTTAATTACGTTCGCGTAATTTTTGCTAGTTCTGAGACTAAACAAACGTAGAACAAAGGCAGTATTTTCTAGAACAAAGTGTTTTTCTTTGATGCGGATCCTTTTTGTGAAATCGTCTGATAAGCACCCCTATCCTGCGGTTACAGCGTAATCCAATTTTCTTCACAAATGTGCAGCAGTAAAATGTATTATTCAACAACAACTATCATTCAAGGGGGTTGCTTATATTCGTTTCAGAACTTTTTTCAGAAAAAGAAGTTTTTAAAATACTGCTGCTCATGTTAAATAGAGACGACATGGCTTTATTGGTATTCAGAATTGCTAATGAATCTCCAAGTAGTTCACAAATATTTGTTCAGACATGTTGATTATTTTTCTGTCTTTAAGTTCATAGAAATTGTTAAGATATATTTGTCATAGTTTGATAGATTATTTCTTCAGTTCTGCTTATTTTTAAAGACTTATGATTTAATAAAAAAAAAATTTCTTTGTCTATATATTAAACATGCTTAGTTATAATCATGGTTAAAGCAATATTAAAATGCAAGTTACAGATATATAAAAATTTCCATAAAAGATTTATGTAGAAAATTAATTATTAAATATAATTATGTTTAATATTAATTAAACAATATTAAATAAATATCTCATAATCAGTTATTCCTTCTTGTATATTAACGTTAAATGTAAAATTTGAAAAAGAAAACATTCTTAACATTATCATAGCATGTAAAAACTTGTTTACATACAAATCTCAATCAATATTTCTTTTTTTAATGCATTCCAAATGTTATACCTTTATGTTGAACACTTGAATTACCTAATTCAATATTGCAGCTGTTTGGGAATAAGTATTGAAAATGATTAATTAAATCAAACCGAACTGAGACTGAAACAAAATGGGTAATATATTAATTGCAGTGAAATTACTTGGTAAATATTATTTGTTTTATAATTAATTAATTAGCAAAAAATTATTTACTATTAATAATTTTAATTAACAAAAATTAAATTAAAATTCTTTTTAAATTCATAATTTAAAAGAATTTTATTAACTAAAGAAAATTATTTGCTATTTTCAATATTTACAAAACGAGGATCAAATCAACCCCAAATTTAAACTTATCAGAAATGGTATAATTAAAGAGAAAAAATTTTATTTTTTACCATTGAGATATAGTTTTTTTAGAAAGCATTTTATTTTTTAAGTTTTCTATATTTGCCATTTTAGAGAAAGTATTTCTAATTTGCTTATAGCGTAAAAATTATTCTAAAAACAGGTACCAAGAACAATATTTTAAATCCTTACTTTTCAAGGTGAACCTTTTTACCATTTTATTTTTTTTCTAGATTGTTAATACTAGTAATATAATATTGTGTTATCTTGATATTGTAAACAAAGAACGGTAAAAAAGATATATTACATTTCGAAAAAAAAGAACTTGAACAATTGAGACTTCTCCTTTTAAAAAAAAAAAAAGTAAAAAAACGTGGAAACCGCTTCTTACTTTAAACGCTTTTAAATTCAAATGTCTGAAATTATATAATTCATTTTATTATAATACACATCTTAAAGCAGACAAAGTGATCTTTAAAAACAGACAGTTTTTTATAATACCCTCAAGAGCCAAAAAAAAATTATGACCACCTGTCAATAACGAGTTGGCCCACCTTTGGCCCACCTTGGCGCACAACACAGCTTCAACCCGCCTAGTTAATACCGCCACTTACTACCAGTTAAATACCACTTCCACCTGATCACGTGCCTTCCACGTCAACCAGGCGAGTTCATTGCAAAATGTAGGGGTGGTCATAATGTTTTGCTCTTGAGTCTATACATCTTTAAAGTAAACAAAGACGAACGGAAATGATTGAAATGAATGTGAATAAGAAAAGATTGAATATTATTCTAAATATTTGATTATTTCAAAAATGTTATGGAGTAAGAAATTTTAAAGATAGAAATTTTTTCTCTGTATTCTTTATATAAAATACCCTGCATAACCATAATTTGACTCTTATTTTCTTGCATCGTTTTTCGATTTATTAATTGCACCATTCCCTAACCCACTTCTTAAAATTACTTCAGGGGAATATATTTCTAGGGAGGAACAAATACCTTAGCGCAGATAATTGCTCTCATTTCCCATTATTTGAAGAATAAACTTAATATACATCCCCATCAAACCGGCCACGAAATATTTTCCTTTTACCCAGAAACACCCCCTCAAACGAGGCTTGAGTTTACATACTTCATTAAAAGTCAAGACCTTGAATGCAAGAGCTTAATCAAGAACTATTGTTCAATCTCAAAGGTTGATACTGTCTGGGAGCTGAATATTTGCACTATTGCAAGAGCTCGCCTTCAAATTAAAATGGGAGAATAGATTTCCAGCTTTGATTTATAATCTCAATAATCTCAAAGAAAAGGAGATTGTTTTCGTAGCATGGAGCATTTGTTATGCAGATTTAAATTTAAAGGTAGGAAAAGAGGTAGGTCTTCATTTCCTGCAGGGCTTTCTGTAGTGTAAACAGATGCTGCTAGTGTAATGGCCTATGTACTCAGAGAATTTATTCTTAATGCAGCATCTTTTATATGGACCCCAAAGCAATTTTTTTTTTTTTCAGTTTAGATTACTGTTATGGAAATTTTATGAGGTCCAAAGTTTAAAAATATTTATAAATAGTAGAAATTATTGTAACTTTTGTTGTTGTTTTTTAAATTTGTCATGTAGATGCTTTCTAAAAACATTGGAAAACATTGAAATAAAATTTTATTTTTCATTATACTATACAATATACAGTGCATTCCATTGAAATATGATCGTATTCAATTAACAATGATTATAATAATGAAATAGGAAATGTCCTCATAATTGTATTAATAATTTTCTCATAAGCTAAAAAATTAATATTTTAGGTTATGAGAAAATTCAAAATATTAAATTTTTAAAAAATAATTTTCTCATAACCTTAAGATTAATATATTGAGATTATGAGAAAATTATTAATAAAATTATGAGTAAATTTCCAATTTCATTATTTTTATTATTCTTAATTGAATACGATCATATTTCAATGTTATACGCATATTGCATAGTATATTGAAAAATAAAATTTTATTTCAAAGTTTTACAAAAGCATCTACATGATAAATTTAAAACAACAACAACAAAAATAGGAACTAATTTCTACTATTTATAAATATTTTAAAATTGAGACCTCATATAATTTCCATAACAGTAATCTGAACTAAAAAAATATTATCTAGTTTGAAATAAGATCGTATTCAATTAACAATGATTAAAATAATGAAATAGGAAATTTACTCATAATTTTATTAATAATTTTCTCATAACTTTAAGATATTAACCTTAAGTCTCTGAGAAAATTATTAATTTTTGAATTTTCTCATAACCTTAAGGCATTAATCTTAAGGTTATGGGAAAATTATTAAAAGAATTATGAAGAAATTTTATATTGCATTATTTTAATTATGAATAAATGAATGCGATCATATTTCAATGAAATACACTGAGGGAATTTGTCAGTAAGTCCTTTAAAAATATGATTGGTCTCAAATGGGCAATTAGAAAGTTCTACTTTTTGTACTTAGGGGACTTAATTATTGTGAAAAATTCCCTGCTTAAACGAGGTAAAAGTGATGCAATTCCCTTTATTATTTTAACTATAATGACGAAAAGTTGTTTCGAGTAAACATTCAAATATAAATAAAAATTTGCAAATGAATCTGAATTAGGTTCATATAAATGTCTGCAGACGGAATTAGTACTTCTTAAGATAGTTTTATTATTAAAAAGTTTACATACCAAATAACAGATGAAACTGCTAATTACCTTCCAGTAAATAAAATAATATATATCAATAAAGATTAATAACTTAGAGTTCAAAAGGAGAAATTTTCAAAATATTACATTATTTAACCCTGAGGTTGTTCCACATTATTATGAAATGAAATTAAAGGAATGATATAGAAGGAAAAGGAACTGCAAAATTTATCTCACACACATGCATACATAAAAATACTTAAGTGAATAAAGAATAGATAAATAACACTGAATTATTTGGTCAATATTGTCCCAGTCATGCTAAAATGATTACAATATTATTTCATTAAAATTAATTATGAATTCTTCAGTCTGATTTTATACGATTCACTTATGCAGAGAAAATGCTTTCAATCCCTAATTGACAATTTCTCATGATAGCTGTTTTAGTTGCAATCAGCTTGACTTTGAAAAACTGTTTGGGAGAAGGATTTGTATTCTACTGCACTGAGAGAGAGTATTTAAGTCATTTCTTTGTATTCTATAATGCAATTAAAATATAAAGTACAAAAATGGGTAATTGAAAATTATAAGTTACAGTGGTAATTCGTTGTTTTTTACCACTTATAGTTTCTGTCTATTTTATTTAATTAAATTAGACAATAAATGATCGTAGAAACAAAAAAATCCTCAATTACTTATTACTTTCTTTTGAAGACCATCCATATGGCCAGGCTGTTTCAGCATGCAATTTAGAAGAGAGGATTTTGATTTGCTTTTAAACTTATTCTTTGTAGAAGAGCTGTACGAGTGATTCGAAAAATCCTCAATAGTATAGATCCATCAAATCAAAATAATAATTCTTAAAAATAATTTATACAAAATAATAGCTTATTACATATACAGAAAATACATACCCATGTATACAAAGTGCTAACATGGTAACCCCACAGGTTATATATTATGGTTACTTAATATTAAAATAAGGGTTAAATTGGTGTACAAGAAATTGATTTAAGTATATATATTGTTGATGCATATTAAATTTCTTACAAAAATAATTCTATAAGTCATTCAAATAACTATATTATAAAAAATTTTCTTGTAACGCCCTAAAATAATGTGAAATATAAGTTTTCAATGCATCAAGTTTTTAAAAATACAATTAACTAAATAAAAATAGATGATAGCTTTATTAATATGATTAATAACTTTCTTTGTTATCTCTGTTTATTTATTACATTTTATTTCATTTATCTAATATAATTTTTCAATTGATAAGCAATATCTTTATTTCGAAAATTCTGCATGCAATTTTTTACTAAAAAGTTTAAGTTGAATGCAGAATGTTTAATAAAAATTCTGCATTCAACTTAAACTTTTAGAAGATATTGCTAAAAGTTTAATAGAAATTCAATAGCTCGAAATAATTGTTTTTATAACATTATTTGTAGCATTTTTTTTTTTTGTTCTTTTATTATAAAATATTTTATAATATTATAAAAATATATTAGCTTTCTTATACTAAAATTATTTTATATTTTGCAGAATATTGTTATATGATCACTGGTATTCTAAATTTAAAGAATAACTATATTTGACAACTTAATAATATATTCTGTAAAACATTTCATTTGAATGAATAGATATTTTTCTGCATTAAATATAATTTCATATAATAAATTCCCCCTAAAATTCATTTCTTGCACATGTTAATGTTTTTCCTATTCTACCAAGAAAATAAAGGAAAACTCCATAAAAATGCTACCTGTATATTTTCTATTAAAGCAATTACATCAATCACAATTTCAACATAAATCGACTAAGTTTGAAGAAACCAATGATTTTTTTTTTTTGCCAAACTAATGTTAATGACTTTATACAAATGTCCAGTCTCTATTCATAAAAGCATGGTGGCATAAATTTAATTCTATTAAACTCACATCCTAATTAGTGCAATTAGCTGTTAATTACCCTGACTCATACGATTCCAGAATCACTTTTTTTTGTCTCACATATTTTCAAAATGCTTTGTCATTCGTCAGGGTGCTTAGAAAAAATTGATTCATTTTATTTATTTCATTCCTGGCTTTAATTCATGTCATCATACCTGAAACACATAAGCTTTAATAACCTGGTAGATGCAATATTTATTCAATATTTAGTCAAAAGTACCAGGATATATGTCGTTAACGAGACCTCATTAGGCTTTCAGGCTTAACTTTAAGAGATACATTGCAATTAAGAAATCGCCATCGTTATGAAATAACATTCTGTAATATGGACATTAAAAATGCCAAGTCAGCTTAGAATATTCATTATAAATGGAAAAAAAAAAAATATTTGAAATTGTATATGGAATGAAAAAAAAATACTTGTCTAGTAAATAATTTAAAATTGGTAGTGATGTTCCTAAATAAAATAAGACCTTTTTAGATTCCCATGAGCTTTTATTTCAATTAAAAAAAAGTACAGCATTTCATTTCATTTTATGTTTTCAAATTATATTATCTCCATATAGCAAATAGTAACATTCTATTGCAATAAATAAAATATATTATTGATAAGTTTTATAAAAATATTTTACTCATTAATGTTATTTCTAAAAAAATAAAGTGTTTTGAATAATTAAAAAGAAGGTTTACATATTTCATCACCTTAAAAAATTTCCACTCAGACTCTAAAAAACAATATATCTGTTGTAATTGTAATATATATATATTTATTATACTTTTATTGTTCTGGAATTATTTTTCAAAAAAAGTAAATAAATAAAAAGAAAAGAAAAGAATAATAGAAACACAGATTTCATTTATTTCAAGATTAAATTCTTTCCTGTTTATTAAGCCAAGGCTTTTTACATTTGAATCATAAAAAATATTAAAATAAATTTCAAATTTAAAACGACTTTTTCATGATATATACATATGAAAATTTGAAAATATTTTATATTTAGATTTAATATTAAAATGCATTTGAATTCATTTTAAGCATAGTGATTCATTAAAAAGATTTATTGTTCGAAGAATTTGAATTTTTCTCACGATTTAAAAAAAAATTATTTTAGTTTTATACGACCCATTTTGTTGTTAATTGAATAAATCAAAAAACTATGTGCAAATTATGAATTATAGACATATATCAAGTTAAATTTGAAAGATAAATTAAAAAGTAAAACATTTGCAATTCTTGTTTCTGGATTACAACATTAAATATTTTTCTTAAACTTAGAACTGGATTACACTTTATTTGTTTTCTGTACTGAATTACAATTATTTGTTTTATTCAAAAGAGTACTTTTAATATATGGTTTTAAATGAAAAACTAACTTAAGTCATTTCTGAATGGAAAGAATTTAAAAAATAATATATTACAGAATAATTTGTAACTTCTATACTTATCTTAAAATGCACTATATTTATATCGACTTTATTGAAATCATTCATTTATATTCAAACAGTGACATTTAAATCACTCAAATAAAATACTTTCACTGCTGACAATAGACCACATTATTTCAACCATACATGAAGTGAATGTCGATACATTTCAAATAAATACATATACATCAAGCGGTTGGGACTTATGTAGAAAGACGCACACACTCAACAGAATTCGTTCCAAGCAATAAATTCTATCAAATGGATTGCCGTCATAAATTTTACACAGTGCATTTCAAGTAGGCCTTGTAACTTATCTCCAATTCTACTAAGATTTATTTTTATTTTTGCCTCTTCAATGTCATGAGGAATTGTCGATGCTGAAGTAAATTCCCAGTTTATATACTAAAGACGTCACTACTGTAGGTGTAGGGAGAAGGAAAAATTCTGAATTTAATGTTTTCTTATGGACTATGAAGAGTTTCATGCAACTTTGCGTTTATTAAATAAGTTAACATTAAAAACAAATATATCTGTTTACAATTTGAATTTTGTATATTTTGAAATTTTTCACTGGGATTAAATAATTTAATATATTTTTTTAAAGAGAAAATATTCCGATAAGTATTAACGTATAATATAAATGTCTACTTTTATAAATATATTAAAACACATTTTTGTGTAAATGCCTGCCCCATTTTTTTTCCAACTTCAAATATAAATTTTAAAAATAGCATAAATTTACCCAATTTTATTATTATTCATGAAAATTTTTAAATGTGTCTTAATTAGTTACAATTTTAACTATAGTTTTATACACTGAAGTGACAAAAGCCATGTGATAGAAATATGCAAATTTTCAGATGGCTGTAGCATCGCGTAGAACAGGTATAAATGCGCAGTGCTGTCGCAGAGCTTTCATTTCTGTTCAAGTTATTCATGTGAAGAGGTTTTGACGTGATGATGACAAACGACGGGAATTAACAGACTTTGAACGCGGAATGTTAGTTGGAGCTAGACGCATGGGTCATGCCATTTTCGTTAGGGAATTCAACATTCCCAGATCCACTGTGTCAAATAGAGTATGAAATTTCAGGCATAACATACCACCATGGACAGCGCAGTGGTCGACCGCCTGAACTTAACGACCGAGACCGGCGACGTCTGCAAAGAGTCGTAAATTCTAACAGACAAGCAACACTGCGTCAAATAACCGCAGAAATCAATGTGGGACGTTTGTCTGTCTGTTAGAACTGTGCGGGGAAATTTGGCTTTCTTGGGCTATTCCAGCAGAAGGCCAACCTCGAGTGCGTTTACTGACAGAACGACATCGCTTCAGCGACTCTCGTGGGCACGTGAGCATATCGGTTAGTCCCTAGATGAATGGAAAACCGTGGCCTGGTCCGATGAGTCGCGATTTCAGTTGGTAAGAGCTGATGGTAGGGTTCGAGTGTGTCGCAGAACCCACGAAGCCATGGACCCAAACTGTCAACAAGGCACTAAGCTGGTGGTGGCTCCGTAATGGTGTGGGCTGTTTTCATGGCATGGACTTGGTCCTCTGGTGCGACTGACCGAACATTGACTGGAAATGCTTGTGTTCAGCTACTTGGCGATCACTTATGCCATTCATGGACAATGTTAAACAACGATGGAATTTCTGGATGACAATGCGCCATGTCACCGGCCACAACTGTTCGCGATTGGTTTGAAGAACATTCTGGACAATTCCAACGAATGATCTGGCCACCTAGAACGCCCGACATGAATCCCATCGAGCATTTACGGGACATCATCGAGAGGTCTGTTTCGTGCCCAAAAAATCCTGCACCATCAACGCTTTCACAATTGTGGACGTCTATCAAGACAGCATGGCTCAATATTCCTGCAGAAGACTTCCAACGACTTGTTGAGTCCATGCCACGTCGAGTTGCTGCACTTCGCCGGGCGAAAGGAGGGCCGACACGATATTAAGAGGTATCCCATGACTTTTGTCACTTCAGTGTATAGTAATAATGTCCTAATTAATGCTTGACATAATCCATTTTTAATATATTGTACAATTTTTAACACTTTTCTACCATCTATTAAATGGAAAGTAAAAATACTATTTTTAAAGAGAGTTCGATTAATTGTTAGAGGTGATAGTAAGACATGGTTAGCACCTTAATTTAATCATTCTCCCATTTGCGCCACTTTAAATCAGAATTTTATTATTATTAACATATTAATTTTTTTAATTTATCATTACTTTTATTTATTTATCTTTATTATTTTAATCTATTTATCTCTGTTATTTTAATTTAAACAACTTTGAAAAAAATTTAAGAGTTATTGAGAATTTTTTAAATTTTGTATTCCTTTTAATTTTATGTAATTTTTAATTTTTATAAATTAAAACAATTTATATTTTAATAAAATTCCCTAAGAAATTATATTACGTAGCTGTGTTTAGAATCAGTTTGACTAATCAGTTTGTTAATTCTTCACGTATTTAGTTAGTCAAGCAACATACAACTTCATATACATAAATACTGATATTATACATAGTAATTGTTTTTAAATTTTAATTATTAATCCGCTTAACTGCACATGAAACGTTTAATAAAATAAAATTAAGATATATATATATATTACATCCCAAATATTTGTCACTATAAAACAAATAATATCATTTTTAAAAACAAAAAATTTGGTCAAATATCTGTTGAGCAACTTAATTAGTAACTGATGTATTTAGCAAATTAAGTTGTGTACTAAATATTCAATGCATAATATATTATTATTAAATTTAGATCAAAGTATAAATAGCTATTAATTATATTTCTTATATATAATAAAAAATTGTTGCCAAATATTTAATAATTAAATTATTGTTATTATTTATATTATAATTAAAATTAATAATATTATAATTAATAACAGTATATTGATATAAATTGATGGAAAAAAAAAAATCAAATTTTAAAAATATCCTAAAGGAGAAAATTTCCAGAAGCAAAAGAGCAATCTAAAAATTTATTTTTAAAAAAAAAAAATTTATTGCATTAATAAAACAAAACATTTATGAACGTTAGAAACATGCAAGCACTCAAAGTTTGAAAGTTTAAAATAAAACTAAAGCCATAAAGTTTGAAAAGTATAAATATCTAATAATTTTCTATAACTTCTAATATTCTATAATTTTTAGTAGATCCATATTAATTTAAGCAAGATATTATGATATTGGAAAATGTTATATAGCATTTACGATGTTTATTATTTTGAAAAAAAAAAATTATGATATTCAGTGATTTTCTTGTTTTTCGTGGAAAGTTATTGATATTGTAGTTTTAAATGATATATGTTTAAATAGATGCCTGCAAGCGTATTGTGAAAATATATTGGTATATTGAAAGGGACTGATGAAGGTATGAAAACCAAATCTTAAAAATGAAGCTATTGGGAAATGTTTCAAATTCTCAATTTGACTTCAGTGCTTAGCCAATTTGCCTTATACAACTTAGTGTATTTTATTTCATTATAGTATCCATAATCACCATTCTATGTCATTTTGAACGCAAATGCGTTACATTCAAAAGTGACGAAATGAAAAAAAAATTTATAGTATTCAATCATTGTTATTACTGTAATATATTTGATATTGTATTTCTATACCATTATTCCTGATTTATTTGAAAAGGATCTATATTTGTTTACAATCCAATTTCCGCAACATCTTGATTCAACATACCTTTCTGTACATATATAGCGGTAGTATATTTTTGTACATTTTGGCAGATCCATATATTCCGCGTAAAAAGATTGGCAGATAAGTAATAATTCGGATTTTTTTATATGAAGATAAAATTTTCTTTGATTTAAATCAACCTAAATTTTAAATACAATGAACAATTTTTATTTATGTGATTTCAATAAATATGTATTATTTGAAAGATTAAAAATTTGTTCTGGTACTGACTACAATTTTTGTCAATTATATAAAGATATTCCATTAAAGTGTATAAATTTAATTTTTTCTAATTTAAACATGACTAAAGCTTTTGACCACACACTTCTGACATTAATTTATGTTTAATCAGGCAAAACGATATTGAACACTTAACAATCTACCCTTAGATTATTTCTTATATATATATATATATATATATATATATATACATATATATATATATATATATATATATATATATATATATACAAATTACTTTATATGTGTCATATTATTACGATGAAAAAGAAAAGTCTAAAGTAGAATCAAAGGCATTTTTTTACGTTGTAGTAAGTATCTTGTTGTTTTTTAATGTGTAACTAAATTAATCTAAATTAGATTTTCCAATACAAGAATTTAAAAGGGTGTATTTATGGGCTTTAAGAAAAATAATAATTATATCGTTAGTTTCTTTTTTTAAAATTACTTTAAGCCTTATAATGACTTTAAAAGCAATATAAATAGCGAAATATTATCATACTGATTATATTTCTTTTTAAATACATCATTGTATACATTAAACTTAATTTTTTGACAATCAACTAGGGATTAAATACCTCATGAATATTTACACTGTTTTTTAATTTAATCAATTAGTTAACATTCATTTTATCGAGGAAAAATCTTTTAAGTATTTTCTTTATATTAATTTCACTAAATATCACCTTGGGTTGTTTTTCTGAGATGTAAACGATGTAAAACAAGCATTATATCGTTACTTAATATAATTACTAAAATTGTCCTTGCTATTATTGCATTTTTTAAATCAACTGTAGGTGACATTTTTTAAATCATCTTTTATCGCTCTTTATATTTTTTAAGTGCTATATTTTTTAGTTCATCTTAAAGATTAAAAAATAAAAAAAATAAATCATTTCTTCTTATACAAAAAACAAGTAAAATTAATTAAAATTTTGTAAGCCGATTAAATGTAACAATAGACATAATAGGGAAAACAGACACACGCAGCCTTCTTAACTATGAAATCAACTGAAATGGTGTCAAAGTCATTTTAAAGAATGTTTTCCCTGGAATTTTAATGAGATTTCTATTTACTGAAATCGACAACTGAAATCAAAATAAGAAAAGGAAGACACAATTCTGACTGAAAATGAATTTAACCGTAATCGCTGGCTTCTAAATTTTCTTCTTGGGACTTCGAGAACGGTTTTAATGCCCTGAGATAAGTTCATTCGTTAATTAAAACTCTAAGAAAGATAACAACATCCGTTTCACTTAGAAGATAATTTCAATTTCTTGCAGTTTCCTTCTCTTCGGCTTATGTCTTCAGGTCAAAGAACAATGACTTTCCGAAACACGTCCTTTAGCATTTAATTAAATGTGTTGGGGATTCTGTTATTCTGTTGAAGACATCAGCTGCAACTGTAAGGAAGTGACTGGATAGTTTCCGATGGAGCTCTGGGAAAAGTCTGTTAATTGCTTAATTTTGGGCTTTCCCTGTACAGAAATAAACTTTTCTTTTTTCCACCATTGTTTCTTCTCAGTTTAGGTTTGACTGAACTGAATCTAACCATGCAGTGATAATCAAGTTCCAATAACTTTATTCTTTGTGACTCAAATTGCAAAATAATTAGTTTAAAAAAAAGCAAATTTCATTGGGAATTGACGTTAGATTGAAAATCATACCATTGTTTCATGTTAATGATCAGAGCTTTAATTAAAATCTAATCATAAAATACGGTTCTTCATTGTTAATTATTTATTTTCTTTCTTTTCGAATTTCCAAATGTTAACATAATTGCAATTTAATTTCAAAAAATTAATTACTTTTTATATATTTTCCAGTTTTAAGTGCCTGTAATTCTTTTAAATAACAGCCATTACGATCTCAAATAAATATCGATGCATAATTATTATTTTACCTTATATATACAAATTTAAGAAGTGATAAATAAAGCGTAGAAAAATAAGGTTTTTATAAGATCTTTAGACTTTATTTTCTTTCATCCCTACAGTAGCTTGCATTTTAGAGTACAAATTACTTTTAGTTATAGATATGCAAAATATTTGATATCAAAAATAAAATGGGGGGTCAACGAACAATATCTTGCCAAACATATTAGGAATTCGGCATATATTAACATTTTAATTTGTCAAAGGAGAACGGGAGTTATTAAAATGTATTTTTTACTGTAGCACTAACTTCTATAGAAATTGAGTTCGTTACTTTTTGCAGGTAATGCTCTGTAGCTTGTGAAAAACAAGGAACAATAATTAAGGATACCTTTGAATTTGTAATTACAAAATAAATAAATAAATAAAATAAGTAATGCTTTATTTGGAATTGCTCGCTTATTAAGAACCAAAATTTATTTCATTTTCATCATAATTTAATTTCTTGAATTAATTATTAATATTATCAACAATGTTAATATTTAATATTACCATCTTAGAATCTGAAATAACAAAATAATTCTAAACGTATTTAAAATTTAAGTTTATTAACGGCCATTATATTGTTTTTTATAAGAATCATAATTTACATTTAATTCTTCAAATTATTTCTTTTTGATTTATATTGTGTTAAATATTTTCGTGTGATATCTTAGTAATATCTTTCCAATCATTTAAATTCAACATAATTATACATTTTAATAATTCAATCTGAAAGAAACAATTTATACTTTCAAATTTAATCAATAATGCATTAAAAAAATTTCCTAAATAATTTTTTTTTATAACCTGACACGTGAAAATTAAAATTTTATACAGATCATATTCTATTCTATTTTGTAGTATAATTGTATTCTATTTTATAGCATAATTGTATTCTATTTTGTAACAGAAAATTTCAATTTCACAAAAAGAAAGTTAAAGGATTCGCTACCGGTTTAATTTACATATTTCTTTTTTAAAAGTGTAATTCAATTTATATAAGCTCTAATTTTGCTATATTCTATTTCAATAAAAGGACATATCAAAGACCAATGACCTTGTGAAGGACTTTCTTTAGTATTTAATTAAATGTTCTGGGAAGATTCCGTTATCTTGCTAAGAGCAACAAATACTGCCATAGAAATTGAGCAAGGTATTTCAGATGGAGCTCTGGGACTGTCCTTTTGATCTACCATTCCTTTTCAATGATTATTTTCCTTCTTAATCTACGATTTAGTTTGAGTAGTTCTGTGAAGTGGAGATAAATGAGTGCCTAACAAATACCAAACAGTACATTTTAATTTGTATTATGTTGAGTTATAAAGTACGTTTTAAAAATCTAATATATATCAACGAAAATCAATGTTCAATTAATGCTATGATTTTTTTCTTATTAATCATGTTCTAGATTGAACTTAATTCAACTTTTTCCCCGATTTAATATGTATATGCATTTGTATAGATATACGTGAGTAGTGCCGTTGCCACCCATGCCTGTGCAGTTTTCAAAAATCGCCTTTTATCCAATTAATTAAGATTTTGGAAAATAATTAAACAGCTACATTAAATGGCCTTTTAGCTGCATTTTTATGACTTTCAATTCAGCTAATTCATTAATTATATCATCATATTTAATATTTTTTACGATATGGCATTCAATTGAAATAATAGAAAGATTGGATAATTGCTCTTCCCTTGTCCGATAAATGATCTTAAATAACTTTTATTAATTTCAATTTCATATGACTTCTCTCGCACAAAGCAATACAAACTAAATAACTACAAGAATGGCAATACAAGAGTTAGAAATTGTTGACATTTATGTTTGGATAACACTCAATTAAACTAAAATCATGAAAGGTCTGTAGAATATTAAGCGGGGACGCAGTTTCTATATTTCGTATAAGTGTCGTTAATTTAATCACAAAACTTTACATTTTACATGTAAATTCTTACATTTTACATCTTTGCTATAGTTAATAGCACGATCATCAACCGTTTTGTTTTACTTGAGTAATTCTCATGTATTGGAAAGTATAGTCATAGAGAAATAAACATCATCACAGAAGTATTTCCCTTTTTGACCAATCCAATCTATTGTAAATAACAGATTTCAAGAACACAGCAAATTTATATTTTAAATAAACCTTCAGGTGTCAAATTATTTCCTACTCCTGGTTTTCTTACCTTAGCTAATTTTTTTTCCATTTATTAAGAAATCTTATTTTTATATCCATTTCTTCAGCAATTTTGTTTTTCTTTTTTTTTAAAGTTTTTTCAAACCTGTATCTTGAATCTCTTGTAATGTACTATGCAATCTAACAATTATATTTGTTCCACAAATTATTGACAAAACTTTCTGTTGTAATAGTTTATTTGTTCAATCGATGCATTGAAAATTTTTATTCCATACATGAAAAGAGTACTATATATAAACCTTATAATAAATTTCTAAAATCAATAAACTGGTGATGTAACAAATGGTTTCAAATGTTTGAAGTCATTTTATTGCTTCGGTTAATTTTAAATACAGCCCTTAATTGCATTGGCCATTGAAATCCACCTTGTTTCAGAAAAAGTTTTAAATCATAATTTTAGGCATTTCATTAAATGTCCCAACTTGTTGTTGAGTACAACAAAATATTTAATAATCTGTGCACAGTAGATGATGCAGATGTAAAGTTTTAGATGCGGAGAGGTCAATAGATGAATTTAGATTATGACAAGGTACAAACATTTCTGAATTGCTAAATTAATTTCCAAAATGCATGCACTCATCCCTTTATATCAGTCAGCCATATTGAGATCATGTCCAATCCTTGTACCTGAAATCCTCAATATCCAATATATCAACTCATAGTGTAATAAACTTAGTTAAACCTTCTTTCGTTTTTTCATGCGATTAAATAATAATGATGAAGCTTTTCTTCAAAAGTTACCCTTCCATTACAGTCAATATTTATATATCTTATCATCTGAATCATTGTCTGGTTTTTTTAAACACAATGAGTGCACATGAATTAAATGTTGTATACGGAATTTGTATATGGTTCTTTCTAGTTTTAACCACAACTGATTTTTTTTATTTCTTTTTGAATAGTGGGTGGACCTTTTTATTTTTAGAATATGTTCCTTATAATCGTAATAAAATGAAGAAAAAACTGAAACAAGTTTAAAAAAAAATGCCGCAATTTGAAATAATTTCATTTGAGCCTCTAAAATAGTATTATTTTTGGCACAGAATATAATAGCATTCAATATTATTTTCATTACATCATGCCATAATATTTTTTTTCTTTATTAATTGAATTAACTATTAAATTATCAGTTTCATTTCATGATATTAGGTTTTTTTTTTCTTATCGCTTTCCACCTCACATTCGAATTTAGGGTTCTCCGGAGAATTTCCGTGTTGGGGTATAAAAGAATTCTAATCTAGAAATGCTTTTTCTGGATCTGAAAGATTATGCGGTTTGTGTGCAAAAAGTATGCAAGAAAAGCAAAACACTCCATTTTGATTAATTGAATATAAAATCCATTTTCTTTTTAACAGTTTTTCCATCAATTTATTAACGTAAACTAGTCCTCGTACCTTTTGACCTGAATCGTCTACTTTCAACATGTTAAATTTAATGTTTTGTACTGATGAGTAACATATGTGACAAGGGAATATGTTAATTTATTTAGGTCATTAGTTTAAGAAGAATTGGGATCGTTGTAATTTAGCTGAGTTTTTGCTGGTAAAGGGGATCATGCGTATTTCGTATGGTATTATAGCTCAGATAGTTGTTATTGATTTGTGAGATGTGCAGGCTTGTATTTTTAAAATAATGGTGGAAAATCTGTAGTAAAATATCTTTATGAAGCAGTAGATTCTTTCTCCTTGTAAAAGTTTTTGTTTTTGTTTTCTTAGAATTGTTGTTCTTTGAGAGGGTAGATCTCACTGCAGTGTCGTATCATCAGCTTGTAAAATTGTGTTAAATTTCATCTCTTCACCACTTCCTCTGTTTTATGGTTTTAACCACCACTAATTTTATTATTTCTTTTGAGTAGTGGGTTGGACCTTTTTTATGTTTTAGAATATGTTCCTTTATAGCAGTAAAAACAAGTAATATATATAAAAAAAATTAAAGTCAATTCCTACTTTTTTTTTCACTATATTACTACTACTTTTCTCCTATAATTTTCATTCATTTTTTTAAGTTTATCTGGAGCCCATCTAGTGGTAGATATATGTGACTTAAATCTAAAATAAAATAAAAATTAATTAATTAGATTTAATTAATGAATTAATAATTGAAGAAAACTGTATTAACATAAAGTGTCATTCACTACAATTTTCAAAAAAATGTATTTGAACTTGAGTGGATGAATAAAAGTATTTTATTAACGATTGAAAATTTGAACAAGATATGTGTAAGGAGAGTGTGAGCTAATAGAAGGAATTGAAAATGAATAGAAAACTCAATCAAGTTTAAAAAGATTGCCGCAATTTTAAATAATTTCATTTGAACCTCTTAAAATAGTATTATTTTTGCCACAGAATATATTAGCATTCAATATTATTTTCATTACTGCATGCCATAACATTTATTCCCTTTATTAATTGAATTAACTATTAAGATTTTATATTTTTTTTCCATCACTTTCCACTTCACATTCAAATTTAGGTTCTCTGGAGAATTTTCGTGTTGGGGTATAAAGTACGAAAGATACCTCATAATCAAAAAACGCTTTTTGTGGATCTGAAAGATTATGCGATTTGTGTATAAAAAGCATGCAAGGAGAAGCATAACACTCCATTTTGATTAATGAATATAAAATCCATTTTCTTTTAACAGCTCCTCTATCAATTTATTTAATATAAAACTAGTGTTTGTACATTTTTTTACCTGAATCGTCTGATTGCAACATGTTAAATTTAATGTTTTTTATCATATTACCAGCTTGTAAAACTGTGTTAAATTTGATCTCTTCCACAATTCCTCTGTTTTCTGGTTTTTCTATTATTAACTATTTAGCAAATAGTTGAGACATTGACTTGCATTCTTATAATTTTTGTTTCGTTATCTTTCTCTTTTGTGCCCCTGACATTTGTTTAGATAGAAGCTAGAACAGAAACAAAAATAATATTTTTTTAACATTTCCCCTATACAAGTAAAAAACTATTATTATTATTATGTATAACTATTATTTACAGAACGAATGTAAAGCACTTGACGAAATGTCAATTTTTCTAACGAAAAAAACAAAGTTAGAAAGAGAACAACTCCTGTTATTCTAAAGAAGAAACAAAGAAAACATCAATTTTTTGCAAAGAAAATTAGAACTTAGAAATTCCTTATACAATATATATATTCGTATTCTTTATAAAAATATACTATAAAACTACAAATGGTGCATTAAAAAAAGTCTGCAAGTAAAGTAAGAACTTAAATTTCAAATCAATTTATTAGTGCAAATACAAAAGTACAAAATTACGTATAGAAATAACAAATATCTAATATAAAAAATCGATAAAGTTATCCAATCACGTACGCCAAGTGTCTGTTAATGAAATTCTAGGGAAAAATACAGCCAAATAATCTGAATATTATTATTTTGTCTTCTTACCGGTTTTCACAAACCATAAATGGGAAAACACAAGAAAATTGCCTACGGTACTATAGTATTTACTCGTAACCTAACCTGAGTTAGTTCTAGTCACGTAAAAAATATCAGTCAGCTTTATCTTTTATTCTGTTTATGTTTCTAAGCAAATACATATTGGATCCATACAGTAAAAAGGTGGATAGTATTAAAATTTAAAGATATAATTTCTTGAGAACATCATTTTGGGTACTCCCTTCCAAGTGAAACTTGTGCGAGGGCACCTAATGGCCCGCCTAGCTACTGCACTATATGCACTAATTATATGTTTTATAGTTATATGTATTTCATCTGGGATTTCTAAATATTTTCATGCAAATTTAGTTTGTTTTTTACATTACCGATTAATGAAACGTTTAAAGAGTCAATATATGAGTTTGCACAGCTTTTTGGCAATCTTTGGCGCCACAAAATCATTTAAATAGTTCTAGCAAACTATATGCCTGTTAGCAGGAATACGTTGTGCTCTTCAATTTGACTTCTTCATTATTAAATTAAACAATATCAGAAATAACTAGTTATAATGCAATAATAGTTTTTTAAATCGAATAATTGACCATTCCATCCCTCTAATTTGACAATTAGAAGAATTCGTGTTTATGGTAAATTCAATTATTATTAATATTTTTAATATTTTTATTATATTAATATTTATAATTATTTGGAATATTTTTTGAACTGAAAAATTAGAATTTTATAAAGCTGATAAATGGTTACAGCAGTGTGACAAAAAGTATCAGAAATTTTTACTTAGGAGAAATTTTAAAGCCAATATAACTTATCTCTCATACAGAATATTCGCCATAGTGATATCGCAAATTTAATGAATAAAAAAAATGAAATTTTAATTACAATATTTATAATAAGATGAAAAAGATTTCCTCTTATCAAAATTAGAACACTATTCTATGCAATAGGATCACTGGTTTTTTTCAAGCATCATTTCCAGACAGAATGCATTCATTTAATATTCAAGAATCTGAGCCTTCCATTTAGATAGAAAAATATGATTTTTCTCTATGAAGAATATCTAAACATGACTATTACTTAACATTACTACAAACAGTCAATTCATAGTACATCAATCTAATAAGACATAAATAGATGTTAATCGATTGAAATTGTGTGTTAAAAAAGTAAGATTTTAAATAAGTTCTACAAATATTGTATAATAAGTAAAAAGAAAATGTTGAAAGACCTTCAGACCTGCATTTGAGTATTGACAATATACAGCTAATTTTTGATGGTCGAGTGGCTATCGCTCTGGCGCTCAGTACCACAGATTTCGGGTTTGAGTCTCAGTGGGGCCATAGATGTTTGTAGTGGTTAGGGAATTCACTTTAAACCGTAGGTCACTTTCTAATATGATCGTAGACCGTTGTGGAGGTAGTGCTATTCGCGCCCATAGCATCTCTTCAGGCTGCACGTTCGCCCTGGGTAGTGCTAAATGAGTAAAAACGACGCAGTCTTTGCTTTTTGGGGTGCCTGATGGCCGAGTGGCTAGCGCTCTGGCGCTCGGTGCTACAATTTTCGAGTTCGAATCTCGGCTGCGCTATGGATGTTTGTAAGGGATTCGGAATAAACTTTTAAGCGGAAGGTCACGTGCTCTAGTAGGGTCGTAGAGCGTTGGTGGTGGGTAGTGTTGTTCACATCCGTAGCATATCTCTCAAAGCTACATGTGCCTCTTGGGAAGTGCTAAATGAGTAACAGCTGTGCAACCCTTGCTTCCGGCATACAGATTAACTGTCTTCATATTAACAGCTGCATTAGAAAAACAACAACTTTTTTTTACAATAACAAGTAAACAATGTATACATAAAGATAATTTTTTTCTGAATAGCTCTCTATAAAGAATAATATATATGTATATATAATACAATATATATAATAAAATAATGTAAATATAATCTGCGACTTAATTGCAGTGAGGAATATATACATAAATTGTTGTTAGTATACTTTATAAATAGTGTATAATTATTAACACAAAATACTTTTTTTCAATCATCAATTCATGCCATTACATATTTCAATAAATTAGGTGATGTTGCAAAAAAATAGTTAAATATAAATATAAATTAATTATATAAAGTATATATATATATATA
>BPLR01011737.1:0-67096 GCA_021605095.1 Caerostris extrusa | reverse complement strand
ACCTATGTCATTTATTTTGAAAATGTTGCATAAATTTAGGGCAGAATATGTGGGGCTTATTTACATGCACTATCCGTAACAGCACTCGATGTTCCCAATACAAAAAAACAAATAATTATGTTAAATTAAATACATGAATTTATGTTTATATATATTATGTTATATTATTTATCTATCATACTTACATGTTTTTATCGCAAATGTAATTGCTGGAATCTTGAAATTTTCAGGTAATTCAACTGCGATGTTCGTCGTGGTAGGGTACGTGTAGTAATGGTTGTAGAACTGTTTCGATTGGATGAAAAAGAAGAACAGCAAGCAAAGAAAGACGGCGTTCTTTACCATCTGCCAAGCAACTCCTCTTTGAAAATCCATTTCCACAGCATTTGACAAAACTTAAATGGGGTGAAACTTTTTAACTTAGGTACATCTTTATGTGGTTTCCTCGAAATGCTCCCTAGACGATGCTAAGAAAAAAAAAAAACAAATGAAGATGAAAAGTTTATTTATATTTTAAGAAAATGAGATTAACAGAGAATACAAAGTATTTAAAAAATGTTAAGAAAATTAACACAAAATTAAAAGAAAAACAATATGTAAAATATACAATTTAAATTCAGTCATTAATTTCAAGAGAAATTAAAAGAATAAAATTCATCATTCTAAAGCAATTAAATTTTTTTTTTTTACAAAAATCATTCCTTTGTTGAATTGTTGTAGATTATTATTCATAACAATCATTTAAATGCCAAAGTTTCCTTCTTCATACGACAGTAAATTTTGGAAAAACACTCCTGAAAGTTCAGTCGGAAAACAACATTATTTTTTTTAAATAATGCAGTATATTTGTCATCTACTTGTTTGGGCATAATTTGAATTTCAGATCTACTATAATTGTGTCTAATAACCTGATAGTGAAGTATCTGGGATTGCTATAGAATCGTAAATTTCACGTGTAAAGTTTTTAATGCATTAAGAATTCTGTGCAAAAATATTCAAGTATTGTGAACTCATTATTGAACTTCTTTCAAGCAAATGAAAAATTTATCGAACTTCCCAAACATTGTAAAAATGAACTATAAAACAACCAAAGTGAAAACCCTAATCACGATTTGACTGAATTCTTCTTGACACCATCAGCAGAAGGTGACCTCAGAAAGTCTTTCAGTTAAGTTTGGGTTTTTAGTCTTGCATGTATTGAATAATTTAATACGATAGTGATTAAAAATAAATTAAGTAATTTATTAAAAGAAATCATTTCAATAATTGAGTTCACAAATCTTGTAATTGTTATATCTATTAAATGTCATTACAAATACTGAAAGTAAAATTCTTTATCTGAATACAAATTTCAATAATAATAAAATAAGTACAGTAATTATATTAATATTATTTATTTATAATATTATAATTTTATTTCCTTATAACTTTCATTTTAAGTAATTTCTAAATAATGAAAGATTTTTTTTTCATTTTTGAAGAAAATATTCTGTCTTAAATTGGCAATAAAATTAATATTTGAAATAATCGTCAAAATAAAAAACAATTCAATAAAAAATATTTAAATGAAACAAAAAATTATTAAACATCTTGGCTTTGAAGTTAATTGTTTATAGTATTATCTAATTTACTACAAAATTATAATTATCTAATTAATTAAACGCATTATTTAAAATTTATTCACAATAATTAATTACTCTCCAAATGATCATATGAAGTCAAAGATACAAAATGGAATTCTAAATATCATAGGTTTTAAATAAGACCACACGAAATCATTTATTATATATAAAATGTTTTCTAAATGTTTGCAAAATCCTTTTGTTGATAAAATATGAAGGAAATTATACGATTCTTTAACTAAATGTTTTCTATAAAAATCATAATTTTTATTTAATTAAAAACAAGAAGATATATTAAAAAGATTATGAGAAATTTCAAAATAATAGAGTTCGTTTCCTTTTGAGGAAAATTTGTTGCTTAAAACTGGTAATTGAAATTAATTAATTAAATAATAGTTGTAGTAAAGGCAATTAAAAATATTTAAATCAAAACAAAAAAAATTAATAAATACCATGACTTTATAATAAATTATTCATCTCTTCATTTAATATAAAATTACAATTGTCTACTTAAATAAATGCTTTACAAATTAAATTATTATTAAATAGATAGGATAGTAGTGCTTTACAATTATCATTTTACTAATTCACTGTTTTTAAAATTTACTCACAATAATTTATTAAACTCCAAATAACCATATAAAGTCAATGAAAAGAAATTCTATAGTTTTTAAAATGTGACTACAAGAAATATATCTTTTATTAAATATAAAAAATGTAGGTAAATATTTATAAATTTGCTGCAAAAAGGAATTTGCATTTGCTGTTGCATTTGTAAACAAGTAATATAAAAAAAAATTTTTAAGTCAATTCCTACTTTTTTCACTATATTGCAGAAAGTCCTTTATAAATAATTTTCATTCATTTTTTTTTTTTTTAAAGTTTATCCAAAAAATAATTAAAATTAATTAATTTAATTTAATTACTGAATTGATATTTGAAAAAACTGTATTACCATCCAGTGTCATCCACTGCAAGTTCAAAAAAATGTATTTGAACTTGGTGGATGAATAAAAAAAAATATTTTATGAACGATTGAAAATTTGAACAAGTTATAGGGAGAGTGTGACTAATAGAAGGAATTGAAAAATGTTTCTCTCGGTATTAGTAAGTAATAAATAAATTATGAAAAAAATTATACGATTTCTTAACTAATTGTTTTCCTATAAAAATCATAATTTTTTTTTTAATTATATAACATAATTATAACAAATAATTCAATTGATATGTGATTTGCACAGTAGCTACAATATATTGCATTCGGCTTGATATCTTATTGTATTTTTTTAAAATTATAATTCATGTATTCTATGTTTTTCTAGCATTTTTAAATATTTTACCAGAGCAAGAAAATTTACGTTTCTTACGTATCAGCGTTTTAGTTACATTTTCAATCTATGGACTCTTCTGCAAAATTATACTTCATTTTAAAAATAAACAACTACATATTTTGCTTTATTTTCTAATTTATTGTAAACAGAGTCCCATAAATGCAATGTTCAATTATTGCCCTGTTTTACTTGATAACTTTCATTTTGTCAAGTTCAAAAAAATTCAATTAAATTCATAGACCAGGAAAAATAATCCAATATGCATTTTTATCCACAATTATTCAAATCATAATTGTGATTAGAAAAGTCACATTTGCAAAATATTTCAATCTAAAATTTTATCATGCCAAAGCAATTAAAAAATTGTATCATGCATAATCAATTTTCAAAATAATGTTATTATAAATTCTTTCAGGAAAAACATGATAAAGATATTTCTAAAAAAGGCATTTAAAATACTATTTATAATTAGTTAAATTAAAACAAAATTTATTGAAATCAAATTATATATTTTTAAATGTTCGAATCATAAACGACACAATAGTCAGATTCTATAAGGAAACTTACTTCTTTTTGTAAAGATTCAATGTTTCGTTTTTCGTTGACTTTCTTATCCATTTTTAAAATCTACAGAGAATGCTCATGAAAAGGCAAAAATGACCAGCTTTCGATACTTCAGGCTGCTAACAATGATCATTGCATGCTTAAATAAGCGTTTCTGTTTGAATTAATAATCAAATGAATTATTTTACCAATGTCCTGAATTAGTGAGTTGTTTTTGTGACTGTCAGCATGTAATTAATTATATTGAAATTTGTGTTTAGGTAGAACAGAAGGCACATCGATATTAATTAAAAATTATATTATAAATAAATAGAAAATATGAACGAATAACAGAAAGTTGCGTGCTTATTTTTCTTTTTTGGGCCTATTTCGTTTATATATCCATAAAAATCAACCATTTAGGTAATCGTTTAAAAAAAATATTCAATTCACTTGGCACTTGGACTTTTCCGATTCATTATCATTTTTTGAAAACATCTGTAGAAACAGTCAATATTTTGCACATTTAAGAAGACTTTCGAATTTTGGAACTATCTTTTAATGAACTTTTAAAATAAAATTAAAAACCTTTCGGTGTTTTCAAGCAAAAAACCTATGTAGAATAAAAATAATCGGCAGTCAAGTTTGCTAAAGTTGATTTTTTTTTAACTGAGAATAACTTTTCTATGTAATTAACTTCAATATTGCATAATTGTTACTAATGCGTCCAAAAAGTAAAACCAGTTTTCAATTTAAATTTCCCGGGCATATGGTATTTCAATTTTTTTTCTTTTTTTTAGATTGCTGGCATTGTCTCGTTGACATCTGTGTAAAATTCATTAGTGTTTGAGTTACGCTTGGTTTTGTGAGACGCTAAAACTGATTTAGGCGATTTTGAAATGTCTGAATTCATTGAGCAAAAGAACTTGCGTTAAATTTCGTTTGCGGAAACATATAGAAAGTTGCAGACGGCGTTCGGTGACCATTCTTATATCGGAAAGAAATGTTTAGAAGTGGTATAAACAGTTTAAAGAAGTCAGAGAACGCGTTAAAGACGAAGAATTCACTGGTCGCCAACCAATCTCAACCGACGAAGCCCACGTCCAAAAAAATTAAACATGCACTTGCAAATCGTCGATTTACAATTAGAGATGTTGGAAATTCAAAATTCAATTTTAAAGATGTTTTTGTACCTCAGACGCGTCAAATTTTGATTGGTACCGAACACTGAATATGCCAGGTAATACTGCATTGATTCTTTGTGACGTTTTCGCCAAAAATGAAACCATATCGTTCCACTACCACCGTATTCACCTTATTTAGCATCGTGCTACTTCTGGCTATTCTCTAAACTCAAAAGACCACTCCGGGAGGACAGTTTGAGTCGATTGAAGAGACACTTCAAGTTTTTCAGTTTTAGCATCTCACATAACCAAGAGTAATTAATGCACTAATGAATATTTTGCCGTAAAATTTCAAATAGATGTCAAGGACAGTGCCAGCAACCTAAAAGAAAATTGAAATCCCATATGCCCGGAAATTTATATTGAAAACTGGTCTTACTTTTGGACACAGTAGTATCTAATGAGATCTAAAATAATGTAAAAATATTACAGATAACTCATTTAAAGAACTTATATAGACAGGCTTATGTTTCTTTCAGTTTGAACTGCTAATTTTCTGGACTATTCAAATCTCACAATGAGGCAATCATTTAGTAGACATCGGTCAAACTTGTGTTTTAATTATATGACGAAATTCACACATCACAGTAGAAATATATCCCTTATTTTCGTAAAAAATTTTCGTAGCATTTTAAATACCTCGCCAGGGCAAATAAATTTCGTTTAGTTTTATGAGTTACGATTTTAAACTGTTGATACGTCTACAAAATATATCTCTTGCTAAAAAATGAACCCACCTATATTTTACCATACATTTATAAACGTGAAACCATTATTACAATATTCCATTAGTAAATAAAAAGTTTTACTTCGACAAGAAATTAAAATTTCAATAAAATTGATTAATTAGAAAAACAAGTAAGGCATTAGAATATTGCAATGATTCATTTTATATCCTTAATTAAAATAATCCCATTTGCAAAAATATTCAGTCTATCATTAATCTAAAATTTAAAATTTCATCTTACAAAAATTTCTTTTCAGTTATTTTTTATTTACTGTTCAGGTTTTGTTTCTATTTTTTTTTTAGAAAAAAATAGAAACAAAACCTGAACAATAAATAAAAAATATCTATAATAATCAGACTGTATATATTAAAAGAATTTAGCAAAGAATACTACAAGTTTCATGTGTTAAATTAATTGGTTACAACTTTTCATGTCATTCTTCGGAAAAGTTAACTGAAATTAAAATGTAATATAGTTGCAAGCACTATACTAATATCGTCTTATAAAATGAGGTGTTAATTTTCGCTATCGTGAACTACAGTTAATGGTTGATGCTTATAAACAACTTAGCAACTAGCAACTATCAAGTAGTTAGTAAACTGGCAACTTGGTTAATGCAAGCACAAGTTTACAATATAATAATTAATAGATAATATAAGGTTAGAAGGTAAGCTGATAGAAAAATAACACAAAATATTAACATTTGTATTTCCCCAAATTGAGTTTAAAATACTACCACCCTCTATTTTAGAGCTTATTTATTTCTTTTAAAAAATCAGAAAATTCATATTAATTACAATAAATTTTAAGAAGTGGGTACAAAATTTTTTATAATTATTATACTTTGGGGCTCTAATACCTCTATATTAATTTGAACGCTTTACTTAAAGAACAAAAATCAAAAATTTAGCAAAATCATTTTTTAGGACAAAAATCATCTTTAATAGTTGTTTTTGGATTTAAATGAAAATGCAACAAGCTACGAGAAAAAAAATATGACTTATATTTTCTAATGTTTTAAAATTCTAATTTTAAAAGAAACATAGGCTTAAAAGACACCTTCGTGTTCGTACACGTACAAATACTATACAACATAAACCAGGTGGGCAGGGGCCCACCTGTGGCCCGCCTTGAATATTTTCCGGCCCTTGAGATTTACTGTACATCCATATATTCAAAATTAACTGTCGACATTATAATGAGAAAAAATACAACTTTTATTTTCAAAATAATATTCTTGCGAATTATGACAAATATTGCCTGTTTTATTTAGATTTAGGAGTAAAAACCATAAATTTCAAGGAATCATCGGCAGTGGCGTTGAGATTACAGTACTACGGATGTCGGTGGTACCGGAAGAATTATTACAAGCGAATGGTAGAACGATATTTTTGGACCTGCCATTGGACCTCCTGTAGGAACAAAGCTTGCTGATAATCCACTTAGCCTATGGACAGATAAGGAAGTCCTTGGGATTTTGACTAGGTGCATGCGGCTATAATAGAGAGTCATTACATGAAAAGGTTTTGATAGTTCACGAGGGTTTTAGTTACCGGAAAAAAACGAAGAAATGTTTAAGGGTTTTTAAAAAATTTCGTCATAAGATTACTTTTGAATAATGTAATAGATAAGTAGAGATTGTTAATTTAAAAGCTATAAAATTTATAAAGGTTATTAGATGGCAAATAGACATTAACTAAATTAAAATTGTCAATTTGCTAAACTTAATTTGATACCAAAGTAGAAATTGTTAAATCATGACTGTGAAATGAGCAATGTTAATTTGATAACTAGACATGAAAATTTTTTTGAAATGGTGTTGGGTAATTTCACTGAGTATCAATCTTTTTTTTTTAAATGGATGGATATTTTATTTTTTAATAATGTGTATGTATATTATTTTGATTCTATGTTTGCTTAGGATATCTGTATTTTTCTCTCTCATTCTATTTTCTCATTTTGTATCATATATAAAGCTGTAGCATGTGAGCTGCTACTGTGTCCAAAAAGTAAGACAAAGTAAATTCAATAAAGTTCAATCAAGTAAAGACCAATTTTAAATTTTTTCTTTCTTCCCAGGAATTTTCAATTTGTTTTTTTCTTTTAGGTTGCTGGCACTGTCCTTGACATCTGTGTGAAATTTTTTACGTCAAAATATTCATTAGTGATATTGTGTGATTCCGGCGATTGTTTAAATGTTTGAATTAGCAATTGCATTAAATTTTGATGAATGAATTGAATTTGCATTAAAATTTGTTTGCTGAAACTTATAGAATATTGCAGGGGAAGGCATTCGGTGAGCATTTTCCATATCGGAAAGAAATGTTTAGAAGTGGTAAAAACAGTTTAAAGAAGGCAGAGAACGCGTTGAAGACGAAGAGCCCTCTGGTCGTACCATCAACTTTAACCGAGGAAGCTCACGTCAAACAAATTGAAGATTTTTTTAGGTGCTTGCAAACTGTCTATTTACAATTAGAGACCTTGCTGCTGATGTTGGAATTTCAAAAGGATCGGTCAATACTATTTTAAAAGATGTTTTGGGCCTCAAACATGGTTTTGGTATCAAAAACATTGAATGCGCCAGCTCACACTGCATTGATTCTTCGTGACTGTTTCGACAAAACTGAAATCCCATATCGTTCCACAACCACCGTATTCACACGGTGCGACTTCTGTTTATTCCTAAACTCAAAAATACCACTCCGGGAACACCGTTTCGAGTCGATTGAAGAGATTCAACGTGAATCGTCGCGGTTTGAAGGCCATCCCTGCCGATGACTTTTTAGCTTGCATTGAGGATTGAAAAAAAAAGTTGGCGTGTCCTGAGGGGATTACTTTGAAGGCGATGAAATAAATTAGAATAATAAATAAAGAGTTTTTAGGGAAAAAAATAATTGGTCTTACTTTTTGGGCACAGTAGTATTTTGTTAGGGGAACGCAACGGAAATAGAGAAAAGTGGTTCTCGGGAAAGATACAAAGATTGAAAAATAATTTCTAATAACCTTCAGCAACAGAAACTGAAGGAAAGGGAAAAAGTTCAGTAACTGTTGACTGACACCTTTCTGGATAACTTTGATATCCCTATTTGCAATCTATAGTCACTGGACTATCGGACTGCAAATATCCGGAGAGCTGTTTGATGTTTTCTTATATCAATGTATGTAGAAATCTAATTACACTACAATCTAATAGTATTGGAGGTATTCTTTCAAAAGTGAAATTTTCTCAATTTCATAATCACAGTTTATTTGCAACGTATTACACGATTTATAGAAAGATGATATTTTTAGAAACTTAATGATCCAATAAATTAAAGATTTAAATAAATTTCTCTAATAGTACAATTCTTTTTTCACGATTATAACATATTATATAAGCCCGAGCAAAAAGAGACACATGCAATATTTTTAAATTAGTTTATTTTATAATGGATACAATACATATTATACAAGCATATCATAAATACATACAGCTTATATTATTATTTCGACAGCTAAGTGTAAATGGGATGCATTTGTTGGCTTTTGATATAGTCTTCTTAACATGACGTATTAGATAAAAGAAAAAAAATCAAATTTAATTTACATAGCAATATAAAATAATACTTTTTACATATAAACAACATATATAAAACTTGAATATATTTCTTTATTATGTGAATTATTTATTAACTAGATAACATTATAAAAACCTTCGTATTGAAAAAATATTTATTTAGAACCTATCTACTGATCATTTTCTGAAAATCCTATATTGACTAAAGAATTATTTTTATTTGCATTAGGTGAGAATCATTCAGTGCATTTGTAATGACGTAAATTTATTACTATCAAACAAAAAAGATTTATTCACATACTGCAGAATCACATTTTAATTTTCATACTAAACGGAAAAATGTTTAATTTATTTATTTCGCAAAAGGAAATTTAGTAACTTATATGATATCTAGGTGATTAAGCGCAGAAATAAATTTAGTTAATTAATTATCCCTTTAATATTAACGATTCAAGATCCTTATGGTTCTCTCTAAGATTAATATTTCTCCTCATAAGATTATTTTTCAATTCCTACTATTAGTTCACATTCTCCATATATATATTTATATATCTTGTTAAAATTTTCAATCGCTAATAAAATATTTTTATTCATCCAATCAAGTTCAAATACATTTTGAACTTGTAGCGGAGGACACTTAATGTTGATACAGTTTTTCAAATATTAATTAATTAAATTAAAATTTTTAAATTTTTTTTTAGATTTAAGTTGCACGTATCTAATAATAGATGGCGCCAGTTGTAAGAGGAAAATTTCAACTTTATTTGTAAAGGACTTTTCTGCAATATAGTGAAAAAAAGTAGGAATTGACTTAAATTTTTTTAAATATTATTTGTTTTATTTGAACTGGAGTGAATCATCCATTTAATTCAACACGAAGGAATTAAATTAGTTTTATTTATTTAATTGCATTATAAATAGTTTAATAACCTCACTTTAAAGCAGAAAAGTCTTTTTCCTACAAGGGCCAAATATATTCAATAGAGTCAGTCACATACTATAATTCACTGTCAGTCTTAACACATTTTAAATGAATATTATCAAACGAATTTTAGATTTAACTCCATGGTATAACACATAATACCAAGGTAATAACTTTTACATGGGGGTTACATAGCTAAAAAGCGTTCTATTGGAAAAAAATAGTCTGCAAATATGGCATTAGCCCTTATAACAAACAATCAAGATAAATTCGCATTTATTTCTGAATAGGTTCCCATGCCTTTATCAAATTCATTAGCCCATATATTTGAAAAGATATTGGTTTATATTTTTACAGAGCCACAAACAATTACTAGCACATTAAAATTAAATATTTTTATTTCAAAAGAATAAATACATTTTATTTTGATGAACCCCAGATGGATAGAGTATTTGTTTTAATAACGAGGGAAATCTAGTTCGAAACCCAGCAAGCTAATCATAATCGAAATATCTTGTGCTTATGATTGAGAGACGGGCTGGGTAAAACCCAGAACGGAGAATTCTTTAGTCGAGCTCGAGGAAGAAAGTAACGAATTGTCAAGATTGTACATGTGATTGTGGCGACAAAATTTGAGTACAGAGTAGCAGGAACATTGCACTTTGGGTAGTGTTGAATCTGCTACGCATTTGTTATTCTAATTTTGAATAACCTTATATGGGCAACTATTCGAATGAAATTGGAAACTATGTGTCTTGTGGTGGTCTATTGGTGGTATTGTCTACAAATATCTATTTGTATGCAATACCTATCTGCCTACAATATTTCTTGATAATCCACTAAAATTATTAATTATATCACAAGAGACGACTGTGGTACAAATGAATAAAAGTGACCCCTTAACTGATAACAGGGAGTGCGGGTGCAAGAAAAACAAGAAAATTCAATTATTTTTTTTTGAATAAAGTTGTAAATATGCCGTCAGTATTAACAGGGTTTATTAAAATTAAATTTCTGATATTGTTTCCGATCAAATATTTTTTTACCCAAAAATTTTCCAAAACGGCAATTATATGGTGCATGAAGAATCATCCAGTATCGATAGATCTTGAGAAATGTTTGCTAAACTGCACCCACTCTATGCTACCATAATTTGGAACTAATATCACTAATATATACATTTCTTCAACTTAGTCTCCACATTCAATTTTACCACATTCATTCTCAAATCAGCAAACGCTTTTAGTTCTGAATTCAGCGAAGCATTGCTAAAATTTGGAAGGTCCCTATACTATCTCTATGTTGCCACAATTTAGGATGGATACCTTCAGTGATGAATCTTGGGAAATTACCATGATCCTCCACTTTAATGAGCGAATGAAAGGATTTCTGTTTTACGCTTTTATAATTCCTGTCTATTTCATGTTTCTTGTCTATTTATGCCATAGACATTAAAGCATTTTGTACAGCATCAACTTAGCGTAATTCCAACCAAGCATTCTCAGTTCGGAAAATGAATACAATATAAAAAAACCAGCCAATCCAACACTCTTTAGGTCAATAAAAGTTATGATTTATTCATCAATTCGGTAGCCAAAATATTTCTCCTTGATATACAATAAAATGTTACTAATTGCCAGCAAAGCAAAATAAAATATTTGATTTACGTAGAAGAAATATTTTATTACTTATTGCTCAAATATAGAATCTTATTATCTTTTTGCAACTAGCTTCTGGATTTTTGACTAAACCACTGAATGCAATGAACCAGAGGAAATAGGACTAGCAACTTGCTTTTCTGACTTTTCTGCTTCAATTTCTGAATTAATCGAAGCAACCTCTGTAGTTTGCTTCAATGATGTCCGCATGAAGGCCCACACTGAGATTCCAACCAACAACCGATCAAACCTCCGATGTAACTGAACAGCTCCCACTCCTACAAAAAAAAAAATAGAGGAATTAATATTTGATGAAATATAGTAAAAAAAACCAATCTCAATTAAGTACTTTTGGGTTGCTAAAAACAAAAAAAGAAAAAGAAAAATATTTAAATTCAAACAGTCCTTTAAAGTTCAAAAGTCTGACAAGTTCAATAACTTTCATTTTGTAGTTGAATTTATTTATTAAATTAAAAACATAATACTTATAAATTTATCTTATCTTTTTACTTATTATTATTTATTTGATTATTCTTCAACTGTACGATATTAAATTTATTTAAGAATCTTATTGCGACGTTGTAAATGTTACAATAAAATCATGCTTTGGACTAATCATCTATTGGCTATGCTTTGGACCAATCATCTTTTGAATCACTGATTAAAAAAATAATTTATAAAATATCTAACACTTGTACGATGTGTTTAATAAGAAAAACACCAACATTTATTTGGAAAAATTTGTAAATATTCAAAGAATTTAGTCCAAATCGCAAAATAGGGACAGTTGGAATTTGACAACTTTTTTGTGACGCCAACTGAACGAAAAGCTGCCAATAAGTCGTACTGTTTGCAATTCACATCACTTACAACCCTTACCTGGCGCACTTTGGCGAAAATCACTTTTTTTGACGCCAAATCCCAACGGCCTCAGAATTTACAGTGTATATTTTTATTTTATTTCTAGATTAGTTAAGAAAAAAATTTGAATTAATTTTTGTTAAACAAATATTATTAAAACTCAAAGAGTTATTTTCATAATTAAAGTATATCTTAATAAAATTGTAACATAAAGCTATTATTTAAGGAAATTATCTAGTCTAATAGCTATCTAATACATAATTTAATAATCAACCAAATGATGGTTATTAATAAAACAAACTAACGGATCACATTTTCTCTTCCTTAAACAACATTTGTACACCGTTAATCAATAAAATATATAAATGGATATATTATATTAATTTGTATCTTTTTATAAAGAGATACACCCACAAATCTGGCAGAGACTTGGGACTTTTCTAGGATGTTCTATGAAGGTCTGAGCTGAATGTAATAATGATAGCAATACACCAATACTTTGCTCAAATGGGAAAAAGAGGAACAACAATAAGTTTCTACCTATTCATTTCTTGCCTTGTTTATAATAAGTGTTATTACCAAATATTTTTCAATTCTTAAAATATTGAATCTTGAATATATATCATCATAATCTGCCAATGATTTTAATACTCATACAAATATTTAAAGATGTTTCAACATACATTTCATGAATGATATTTTCAACGCTCTACAGTCATATTATTCAGGGAGGCCTGATGGCCGAGTTGCTAGCTCTGGCGCTCGGTACAATAGGTAGCACTTTAAGCCGTAGGTCTCAGTCCATATGACTGTAGAGCGCCACAGAGCCCAATTAGACTTATTCTCACCCACATCATTCCCAAACTGTAAAGTAACAACTCATCTCTAGGCACAGTGATGTGGTGTGGTGTTGTAGTTGTTGTAGTCATAGTAGATCGGGATATACGGTTTAAAGTGGATTCCAAACCACTACAAAGATCCATGGCATCGTCGGAATTCGAACACGAAACCTGCGGCACCGAGTACCTGAAATATCGCACACTAGCTGGGAAAATTGCCTATGGGAGGCCAGTCAATCATTTGAATCAATCATAATTTTTAAGGGTAAAATCATCAACAATTTAAAATAAGAAACTTAATCTGGATTTATATCTAATTTACTTTTAACCTATAAATTTAAACCCCTAAAATTTAACCCCTTTAACCCAAAAATTTGCTAAATAATAGTATGTCATAAGTTGTGAATAAGAGTATGTCATATATTCCAAGATCAATGTAGATCAAAAATACTTACGCCATATTGTGGGATGTGTGATATCACAGTTACCACGCTCTCCATTGAAAAGTAATCCTGATTTCGTCACTAAGAAAAAAATTTAATCTTTGAAATATATATTACTTAATTACATATACATTTATGTATTTTAAATATGAAGATAAGAAAAAATATTTTATAATACATGCATTTGAAAAAAAATATTTTTTAACACCAGTCGGAACTTTTAATACGTAGTTAACTTTACTATAGTGTCATTATCACTTGTAATCTGTTTTAATGTAATGTCATGAGTTAACTTGATCTCATGAGTAAATTCAAATTAATGTTATTAATTAATTTAATTTAATGCCTTGAATCAACATTATTTGATTCCGTGAATAATCTTATGCGTGGTATTCAATTAAATTATTCCTTTTCAATGTAGATCACATTTAAAAGAAAAGGAATCTTATAACGATATTCCTTTTAATACATAGTTAACTTTATTATAGTGTCTTTATGAGTTGTACTTTTGTACTTTGATTTAATTTAATGTCATGAGTTAACTTGATCTCATGAGCAAATTCAAATTCCTGTTATTAATTAATTTAATTTCTTGCCTTGAATCAATACTATTTGATACCATGAATAATCTTACGCCTGGCATCCAATTAAATTATTCATTTTCTTTTAATGTAATTTTTATAACTATTTTTAACATATATATATATATATATAACGATATTCCTTTATATATATATATATATAATTTATTATAGTGTCTTTATGAGTATATATATTATATATATTGATTTATATTATATAATATGATAAGCATCATATTATTTATCATGGATCCGTTATAAAGTATTATCGATCTGTGAGGCCCTATAGTATTAACAAATCGAGACGTGATCTATATTAAGCAACACAAATTCATTTTAGATATAGTAAAGATATCAATTACATTGAACAATTTTCGGTTTTAATTAACAACAACAATAAGATTTAGAACCAAATTCATCAAAATAAATACCTAATGGAGAAAGGAGGGGAGGAGGAGGAGGAGGAGGAGGAGGAAGAGGACGAACAGGAGGACGAAGAGGAGGAGTAAGAGGAGGAGGAGGATGATGAACAGGAGGACGTGGAGGAGGTGGTGGAGGAGGAGGAGGTCGAACAGGAGGATGTGGAGGAGGAGGAGGATCAACAGGAGGAGGGGAGGACGAACAGGAGGTCGTGGAGGAGGGAGGAGGAAGTATGTCCATCTAGAAGAACAGAAAAATATATTAGGCATAACAATAAAATAAACAACAGTATACTATAGAATTGTAAACTGCTATACTAGCAGCTAGTTGTGTCAGGAGGAAATACTCTCTTTCTATTTATTTTAATTTTATTTACACTATTAGTATATACATACACATGGTACCCTGTGCCTCTACTACAATAGTATTAATATTTAAAAGCCAAGAGCCGGTCCCTGACCATCTGTTTTGATCTGATCCTCACCTCGTGGTCTGAAGATCTCACCGAACTACTTACCACACTGGACCACACAGTTAAAGTCACAGTTATTGGTCACAGTTACCAGTTATAACCGCGACCTCTCACGGTTATGTATTAATAATAAATAAACCTTACACAATAAAACAGCAAAAGTTAATTTATTTATTCGATCTATTGAAATGGAATGCGAATATATTTACTTCATATGAATCAAGTGGAGTTTCTTCTAATGCATGTTTCTTCTGCCTCCTAAATGAAAGAAAGAATTTTTAATATTAAACGAATAAATCTTAGCACCCAATATATTGGGCTAACTCAATCAATATTTCTCTTTTTAAGAACTTAACTTTTTATTTTTTATTAATATTGCTCTTTTTCTTTTTAATTAATTACTTTTATTTTCTAGTAATTAGTTATACTATTAATTAATTACTTATATATATCTTAATATATATATATATATATATAAACTTTTTGTTTATTTGTTCCTTTTACTTTTAGGGGCAAGTTTCCTTTTGTCTACTCTGCTGCTGTTTCATGCACTGTATTTATCTCTTCATCTGATGTTTTATCCAAGATAGAAGCAATTAATTAATTTACTTGATTAATTAATTTAATTTCATGCCTTGAATCAATATTATTTGATTCCGTGAATAATCTTACGCATGGCATCCAATTGAATTATTCATTTACTTTTTAATGTAATTTTTATAACTATTTTTAATATGAAGAAAATAAATAATATATGATAAGTATCATATTATTTATCATGGATCCTTTATAAAGTATGACCGATCTATGAGACTGTATAGTATTAACAAATCCAGTCGTGATCTATATTAAGGAACACAAAGTCATTTCAGATATAGGAAAGATATGAATTACATTAGACAATTTTCCATTTTAATGAACAACAATCAGATTTGGAACGAAACGCATCAAAATATAACAATGACAAATAAATACTTAGAGGAGGAAGGAGGACGAGGAGGAGGAGGAAGAGGCGGAGGAAGAGGACGAAGAGGAAGAGGAGGAGGAGGAAGTATGTCCATCTAGAAGAACAGAAAAATATATTAGGCATAACAATAAAATAAGCAACAGTATACTATATAATAAAACAGCAAAAGTTAATTTATTTATTCCATCTATTGAAATGGAATTTGAATATACTTACTTCATATGAATCAAGTGGTGTTTCTTCTAATGTATAATGATACTTCCGCCTCCTAAAGGAAAGAAAGAATTTTTTAATATTAAATGAATATAGCTCCCATATAGGGTTAACTCAATCAATACTTTTTTTTAAGAATTGAGCTTTTATTTTCTTTTATTATTATTGTTTTTTTCACTTTTTAATTAATTACTTTTATTTTCAAATATAAATACTTTTGTACCGTTTACTTTTTAGGTAAGCTTCCTTTTCTCTACACTGCTGTAGTTTCATGCACTGTATTTATCTGCTCATCCGATGTTTTAACCAAGATAGAAGAAAGCGGCTGCCACATTCCAAATCATCATCATTACCATGGCACAAGAAAGGAATCGGACGACAGAAAACTACCGGCTGCAGCCATGCCAAATGATCATTATCACCACAGCACAAGAAAGGAATTGGACCACAAAAAACCATCGACTGTCGCCATGCCAAATCATCATTATTACCACAGCACAAGAAAGGAATTGGACGACAAAAAATCATCGACTGCCGCCATGCCAAATGATCATTATTACCACAGCACAAGAAAGGAATCGGACGACAAAAATCATCGACTGCCGCCATGCCAAATGATCATTATTACCACAGCCCAAGAAAGGAACCGGACAACAAAAAAAACTATCCTTTTATCCTAAACCTTTTTATCTACAAAAATGAATTGTAGTGAGGAATGCTAATTAGATAATTAGATCCATAAAGACTACACAAGGTGGAGCTGATGAATTGCGCCTTTTCTTTCTTGTGCTGCAGACCACCCAGACTGACTTTGTTCGAAGAATTTTGTGCGGATTTCCACAGTGACAAATATCTATCGGGAGTCTTATTTTTTTTTTTTTTCACAAATAAGGATAAGTAAGAAATTATTACAATTCTAGACAAAAATACAATAGTAATACAAATGTAATAATTTAAGTTAAATAATACATTTATATCTCGACAGCATGTCGACACGACATTATTCCTCTAATATCCATGACTTAGACACACTTCAGGTTATATTTGATATAATTGGTTTATAATAGTTATTAAATTGTTCTCGAGTAAATAATTATAAATAATTAAACTTTATAAATTAAAAAAATGGATATATGCACTACAGCTTTAGAAAATAAATTGTTGATCACATTTTTAAATAAAATATTTTTTTTTACTTACACAGTCTGCATTACAATTCCTTTTACATTTCTCCCATCTCTGGTAGTAAGCCTTCGAGCAACGTTTTACAGCTGCAATGACATTATTTGATTTATAAATACACTGGTGTGCAAAACTTAAGCAACAATGTAAAAATTTAGCAGATAGTCATGCAATTGCAGAAAAAGTAGGTCTGGAGATCAGTACAATGAACACGTAAGTCAGTAGAAACGTCATGCGTATGCAAATATCAGAAACGAAACGTCGGAGGCGACTTGAGCGTACGCAAAGCGCGTGATGTCGGCAGCTCAATAGTAGAATAAAAGGAAGGACGGAGATGCAATTCAACATATTCGCTGTAAGTACCAATGAGTCAGTTCGTGAAATATGGCTAGAAGAAATCACCTGGACCACTTCACACGTGGAAGAAGGATCGGAAAGCTGGAGGAAGGGCGTACTGTCACCAGTGTAGCTGCAGAGTTCGGAATCAACAAAAGTGTCGTTTCGCGCGGTTGGAAAGTGTTCCAAACCACAGGTACAGCTGTTAGAAAGGTTGGTGGTCGCCGCCCAAGGAAGGCAACTGCACGGGATGACCGATATATCGTCTTGCATGCGAAAAGAGGCCGACAGCAGTCAGCAAGCGCCATTGCTCAGCAACGGGGCGACAAGTGTCGCGGTTTACTGTGGCGATTAGACGCCTTCTCAAAGTGGGCCTATTCGCCCGCCGTCCTGAACGCTGCCTCCCGTTGAAAGTTGGCCACCGTTTACATGGTGCAGAGAGCACAAAAACTGGACAACTGATCAATGGAGCCGTGTCCTCTTTTTACAGTTGAGAGTCGGTTCTGTACCAGAAGCGATTCTCGACGCGTTTTGATTTGGAAAGAGGTCGGGACCCGGTTTTATCCCAGTAACCTCAAGGAAAGACACCGTTATGGGGGTTTTGGAGTTCTTGTCTGGGGAGGCATTTTGCTGAATGGGCGAACTGAGCTCCACGTTTTCGACAGAGGGTCTGTAACCGGGGATTGCTATTGTGAGGAGATACTCCTTCCCCATGTGCGTCTGTTCCTAGGTGCCATTGGCCCAGACTTCATTTTTATGGATGACAATGCAAGGTCCCATCGGACTCTTGCTGTTGAGGAGCTACTGGAAAGCGAAGATATCACTCGAATGGATTGGCCACCTTACTCCCCAGATTTAAATCCTATCGAACTGTGTGTAAGATGGTTTGGGAGACGCATTGCCGCACGCTTACATCCTCCGGAGAACACCCAACAACTCAAACAGGTGCTGATTGAGAAATGGGCGCTCCTACCGAAAGAAATGTTGCACCAGCTGGTTCTGAGTACGCGGAGAAGGTGAAGCAACCATTGCAGTGAGGGGACGCATATCTCATATTAAGGAACATCTGCTTGTTGTTCTTCCTCTTGGATAGACAATCCTAAATCACGATACTATGCGCGTTCAATAAAGCTTGTTTTTGTTTGATTCCATACCGTATGCATTGTATTCTTTTTCAGCGCCGATGCTTTCGTCATCCTTTACGTACATAATGCTCTCCTCATTTCTGAATGTCATGTCTCTCAGATGATTTCTCGTGGAGTTATGGCAAAACCCACCTGTTGCTTAAGTTTTTGCGCACCAGTGTATTTAGCACGTAATGAAAAGACAACAGAAAATATATACTCACCGAGGTAAAAAAAAAATTAAATATAAACACATAATCGTTTAAAAAAAAATCTTTTTTTTCTATTCAAATTCCTTTCCCTTTCATTTAACTGATACTTTCATCGATAGCAGTTATGCTATCGATGGAAGTGTCAGTTAATAAAAGAATTATGTAATGGGAATTTTCCTGTTGATTATGTTTTTTTTTCCTGTCGATTATGTACGCTTTATTAGTTTCACCTGTATGCTTGTTAGTAACTGACTCTTTGGACTCGATTTTGCCCTACTTTTTAAGCGATCAGATTTAATTTAAACGTTGTAGACTTATCGAGGATCGACGACACAAAATATTTTGATAAGTTTATTATCTCATCATGATTAGGATCGTCAGGATTATGACTTTATTTTAACTTATGACGAGCAATTTAACCCATGTAGAATGAAAGTACCTAAGGCCTATGTGGAACAGTGGCACAACGGATAACGCGCCTGACTACGGATCACGAGATTCCCCTGCTCGAATCCTGGCTGGCTTGACCTATTCGCATTTAGCCTTTGTTTTACTTACAATTAAATTATTGTAAGAACTATAGTTCCAGTCCTCCATAACGGGACCTCATTTAAATATTATAATTTAAAAACATTAAAAAAAAACTCGCTTTTAGAGTTAATCAAACGAAAAAGTAAAAAATAAATTATAGTTTGATTAACTCTAAAAGCATGTTTTTAAAAACTATAATTAATTTTTAACGTCAATTCAGACTATTAGTTCAACCAAGCCATCCTCATCAGAGGAAATCTCCCAGTGTCGACAGCATTTGGGGAACTGACTTTAAAAAGGAAGCGGGTGGTACTTCAGAGGATATCTGGTCACCGTGACATTGTTTGGAACGAACAGGCTGATTATATAGCAAAAGAGTTCAACACTGCTTCAAATGAGATCTTCGACACTATCACTCCATTTTATAAAATTATATATCAAACAAATAATGACTAAAAGTCACAAGTTGTAAACTCAAGATGAGATTAAGTGAAAGCGTTGGAGAGCTGAAGATCTTTTAACAATATTCAGCATTTCGCGACGGCATGCTGTCACCCAGTTCCGACTTCTGACTGGCCATGACTGTCTAGCAGAACATCCCCATCGCATTAAAATCTTTCGAACACTGGCTGCCCCCCTATGTGGTTCAACAGACCCAATGAACAGAGACCACCTCCAACGATGTGTTTACTTGACGGCGACTGGAGACAGCACTTTTTACTGGTCTGCGAGAGAACTCTTTTAAGTCAATGACTTCGGTCATCTTTGTATTTTTGGATGTTTATTCTTTTGTATTTGTTTTTTGCTTTGCTAATTTTTTTACCTATATTTGCCTTTGTCCTTGGAAATTTAAAAAATTTAATTTTTAACTTTTTTTATACATCGGTTTATATTACATTCCATTATGTACCCAAAGATAGTAGATGAAGGAAAGTCATTGCTTTCCGGGGTGACTTTTAAGACTGATAATTTCTAATTTGCATGTCTTGTGGGAGAAACACGTAAAATTTTTCTGAACCATGATTCGGCCGCAATTAATACTGAATCTCTTCATTTCTGGAAACTGCGACTGAAATGAACACCAACAATTTTTAACCTTCCAGCACGTTAGTGGAACACGTAACTATTGGTCAATTACATCATTGACAAAAATTCTCTTTCGTCGATGTCAAGCCCCTGAATATAATCTGAACAAAATTATTTCCTTTTTCTTTTTCTTTATTTTTTATTCAATTCCTACTATTAGCTCACACTCTCCCTATATCTTGTTCAAATTTTCAATCGTTCATAAATACTTCTTATTCATCCACTCAAGTTCAAATACATTTTTTTTTTGGAACAGTTTTTTTTCAAATATTAATTAATTAATTTTAGTTTTTTTTTTTTTTAGATTTAAGTTGCATGTATTTACCAATAGATGCCATCAGAGGTAAGAGGAAAATTTCAACTTTATTTCCAAAGGACTTTCTGCAATATAGTGAAAAAAAGTAGGAATTGAATTTTAAATTTTTTTTTATATTATTTGTTACTTTTTTTTTAATCTCTTATTATTTTCCATGCGCGTATATATCTTTGTGTAAATCCTCCACTTTTATTTTTTACAAATTTTCAGCAGCATTTTTTCTTGAAATAAACTTTTATTGAACAGCGATGAGATTGTGTATTATTAATGAGAAAATATCATTAATAATGGAGCAACAGGCTTTTTAAGTATTTTATTTCAAAGGAGTTCAAATTAAAAGGGTTAGTGAGATACCAAATATTCCAATGTAACTTACGATTTTTTGCATAATCTATGCATGTCTTCATGCATCATTTCTTGTCCCTTCGCAACCGGAGCATTGTTTGTTGTATTTCCTTAGGCACATATATATGCACATCTGTAAAACACGAATAAAAAAAAAATGCACAATCATCAAATGTTATAAAAAAAAAATCTATACATGAATCACCTAAAACGCTAAAAACAACATGCCCAACAACCAGTTGATCCTCCTCTGAAGCATAAAAGATCTTTGACGCGGCATCAACTTCAGACGTGCTGAAGAACAACAGGTGAGCTGAAAGTCCATAGGCTGACACATAGATGGCGCTATTGGTATTAAATCCATACAATTATTAGTTAGCCCCAACCTTCAAAAGACACGTGTATAAATTTGAAAGCTGTTGCACTATTAGTTTGTGAGTTATAGCATTTTTAGTGAAGCAACTTTTGTTGGTTGGAAAAATGGATAAAAGAATTTCTTGTGTTAATTAAAGCATTGCTTTTTGGCGACAAAAAATACTATTGAAGCCAAGGCTTGGCTTGATAAACATTATTCGGACTTTGCACCAGGAAAAATCAACCGTAGAGAAGTGGTTTGCTACATTTAAACGAGGCGAAATGAGCACCGAGGACGATGCACACAGTGGACGCCCCAAAGAGGCTGTTACTGACGAAAACATAAAAAAAGTGCACAAAATAATTTATGATAACCGTAAAGTGAAGTTGATTGAGATAGCTGAGACCCTAAAGATATCAACGGAACGTAGTGGACATATTGTGAATGAATATTTGGATATTCGAAAGCTCTGTTCAAAGTGGGTGCCGCGCGAACTCACAATCGACCCAAAACTACAACGAATTGATGATTCTAAGCAGTGTTTGGGTCTGTTCAATCGTGATGAACCTAATTTTTGAGTCGATATGTGACAATGGATGAAACATGGCTTCTTCATTTTTCACACCGGAGTCCAATTGACAGCCAGCCGAGTGGACTGCACGTGATGAACACTAAAAAGGCTATAACTTCACTAAAAATGCTATAACTCACATACTAATAGTGCAACAACCGCCTTTTACATTACTACTAAAGGAATACATCCAAAAATGATGCAAATTAAGGAGGAAATAATAGCATTATTGTAAAACATTACAGGCTTTTCCTAGACAGTTATTTCTATCATATAGTATACAACATTATTAAATGCCCGACTCATGGCTCAGTAGCAACGTGCGCTCTGGTGAGCATTAAGGTTGAGTACAATTTTTTGGCGACTGTGTAGTAGACGCTGTTTCAAAAACAAGGAGATTCGATGGCGTTTGGGAGGTTCAGCCTCTTGCCCCGTGAGTCATACTACCTGGTGGGAGTTTTTCGGATTTTCTCCCATACGATACGCAAATGCGGATTAGTTCCCCCTAAAAACCTCTCGGAAAGCACTGCCCTCCTTCTTCCTGATGGCAGAAAGGCTAGCGCTCTGGCGCTCGGTACCACATGTTTCGAGTTCGAATCCCGGCGGTGCCATGGATGTTTGTAGTGGTTCAGAATCCACTTTAAGCCATAGGTCCCGGTCTCATATGCTATGACCGTAGAGTGTCGCATAGCTCAATCAGACTTCTTCTCACCCACATCATTCCCAAACTGTAAAGGGGCAACTCAGCTCTAAATACAGCGATGTGGTGTAGTAGTAGTAGTAGTAGTAGTAACGACAAGGAGTCAAGTCAGACTTCTACCTACGGATGCCTCATTACAGTAGAAGTTGCCTCCTCCCTTTCCTCCTTCCATGAGAACACATGGGCTCATAGACTTGGCCTAGATCAGGGATGGGCAAACTATGGCCCGCGGGCCAACCCGGCCCACCGGAAAGGTTCTATCCGGCCGCGGGCCAACTCCGGCCCACCGGAAAGGTTCTATCCGGCCCGCGGGCCAGCTCCGGCCCACCGGAAGGTTCTATCCGGCCCTCGGATAGATTTTTAATTTGCCGGTCAAAATATTTAGTCAAAGTAGAACAGAAGATTGATATATAATATATAAATATATATTTCTTTTAGTTTGCCTCGGATCGACAAATTAAAATTCTATCCACGGGCCTTGATAGAACCTTTTCGGAGGGCCGGAGTTGGCCCGCGGGCCGTAGTTTGCCCATCCCTGCCCTAGACACCACACCCTATGTAATATTTGAGGTATCAAATATTCTTTTTTCAGAAGAATAGGAAGAATTATCCCTTGTAGCATTTTATATTAGCAACATGAAAAAAGAATTAAAAAAATTAACAATAAGTCAATATTGAATATTTCGAAAAAACATTTTTTTTGCAATTTTCTTTTTTCAATATCGGCATTAATGTCAGCGATAAGATGTATTTCTAAAGAATATTTCTAAAAGGTAATAATAATAAAGAATATTTCTAAAGTAATACTAATAATAAATAAGAAATATTTCTAAAGTAATAATAATGAATAAGAGTATTTCTAAAATAATAATAATAAATAAGAATATTTCTAAAATAATAATAATGAATAAGAGTATTTCAAAATAATAATAATGAATAAGAGTATTCCTAAAGTAATAATAATGAATAAGTATAAGAGTATTTCTAAAATAATAATAATGAATAATAATAATGAACAAGAGTATTTCCAAAATAATAATAATGAACAAGAGTATTTCTAAAATAATAATAATGAATAAGAGTATTTCCAAAATAATAATAATGAATAAGAGTATTTCCAAAGTGATAATAAAGAATAAGAGTATTTCCAAAATAATAATAATGAATAAGAGTATTTCTAAAATAATAATAATGAATAAGAGTATTTCTAAAATAATAATAATGAATAAAGAATATTTCTAAAGTAATAATAAAGAATAAGAGTATTTCCAAAATAATAATAATAAATAAGAATATTTCCAAAATAATAATAATAAATAAGAATATTTCTAAATAATAATAATAATTTCCAAAATAATAATAATGAACAAGAGTATTTCTAAAATAATAATAATGAATAAGAGTATTTCTAAAATAATAATAATGAATAAGAGTATCTCTAAAAATAACAATAATGAATAAGAGTATTTCTAAAATAACAATAATGAATAAGAGTATTTCTAAAATAACAATAATGAATAAGAGTATTTCTAAAGTAACAATAATGAATAAGAGTATTTATAAAGTAAAAAAAAAAAAGTATTTCTTTCATTCAAAAGAAACAATCAATAACTAAGAAGTCTAATATTTCTGCTTCAAAATAACAGTGCCATAAAAATAAATTGGGGCCTGAATGGGCGCTAGAGCTCTGGCGCTCGGTGTCTGGAGATTTCGGGTTCGTGTCCCGGCGGTGCCGTGGATGTTGGTAGTAGTTCAGAATCCACTTTAAACTGTAGGTCTCTGCCTCATATGACTGTTGGGCGTAGAGCTGACAACCCTACCCCGTCAAAAAGAAAAACATCTCTCGTCTCGAAATCTACCAATAAGGTAGACTGCTTTGGCCCGCACTGGGCTGTTGCGGCTATGATGATGATAAGGATAAGTTATTTTGAAAGAAAATTATCCTGTTTCTATTTTTAGATTTTAAATCTGGAATTAATTAGCAATAAAAATATATGAAACTCTAGATAAGTAAAGATTGAATTTAAAAGTTTTTTTGAATGCTGAACTCAAAGTAAGATAAAAAAATTTCTATGTTTATTTTTATTCATTTTCTAAAGTAATTTTATATTTTGTAATAAATTTATTGCACTTGGGACCATTGGAGGACCATATCTTTTAAATTTCTATTTTGTGATGTATAGAAACCTAGTTCGCTATAAAAAAATCGCTGCAATAATTCGTTCCTAAGATATATTTATTTCTACTAAGATTGGGACGATATTAAATACATAAACATTTCATTCCAAAAGTAAAGTTAGAGAACTGACCTGTTGTGACCGTGGTCCTGTTTTGTCGTTTTGTCTCCATAAAAAGTATCGTAATCGGTGCATTTGGTTGCATAAGGGTGTGGCAGAAGGTGTTCTTCTTCCTGAAAATCGTTTTGGTTTATTCTAAATTCTTGTTATATAAAACCTTTACGAGACCCATGGCTCTGAAACTGGGGATTTTGGCAAGATTTGATCAAACCCATTTGGGTATATGTGAGCGGAAGATTTTAATGGTTATTCTTGGAGGTGTTAGGGAAAGTGATTGCTGGAGAAGACGGTACAACGCAGAAATTTATAAATGCTATAAAGACGCAGATATTATAAAATTCATTAAGATCAATAGATTAAACTGGGTTGCTCATATGCACAGTCCAGTCACATTAATGTGACCACCTGTCAAAAGCCAGAATATACACTCTTGTATATTCTGGCGTTAAGTGGAGTGTGGAATGTGGTATTAAGTGGAATTCTTTATATACATTCCACTGCAATGTGCGGCCACCTGCTTTTTGTGATTGGTTATTTCACGTTGACGTCGAAAGTAGGTGGTGGTCACATTAATGTGACTGGACTGTGCGTTTAGAATGAATGACTTAAACCCTGTAAAAAGACACTGACAAAGAGGAAGAGGACCACCCAGGACTGGAAGATTTTGAAAGAGATTTTGCTGTACTAAAGGCTAAGAATTGGAGGAACCCTTGTCACCCAGAGGCATGAAAATCACTTCAAAGGAAAGCCTTGGCCCACTCTGGGCTGTCGTGGTATTGATGATGATGTGTACAATAATAGAATGCTTTTATTTTTTATAGCTTTAATTAATTCTTTAAGAAAAAGAAAAACATATATAACCAGTTAATTTTGTCGGTACAAAGCTGTTTATAAATACTTTAAAGACGCAGATATTATAAAATTCCCTAAGATCAACAGATTAAATTTTTGCTGTTCATGTATTTAGAATGAATGATTTAAACCCTATAAAAAGGCTCGTGTTGGAAAAGCCACAGTAACAAAGAGGAAGAGGATGACCCAAGTTGTGATGGATAGACGCAGTTGAAAAAGAGTTTGCTGAACTGAAGGTTAAAAATTGGGTAAACTATTGTCACCCAGAGGAATGCATGGAAATCTCTTCAAAGGAAAGCCTTGGCCCACCCTGGGCTATCGTGCTATTGATGATGATGATGCATGTTTTTCAAAATAGAGGCAAAAATATTTAGACAAAAATTTAAAGGATCATCACTCTCGAATCACATTTTTTTTAAAAATCAGCATCAAAAATGCTATTCATTATTTTTATTTTCAGTAAGATCGTAATGTCACCTAATCATAAAATCGTCTTCTTAAATTTTGTGTATTTATCATTATAAATAAAATTGATATAATAACATTCTATGGGCCTAAATGGCTGAGTCTCTAGCGCTCTGGCATCGGTGCCATGGATATTTGTAGCGATTCAGAATCCACTTTAAGCCCTAGGTACCGGTCTCACATGACTGTAAGAGCGTCACGGATCCCAGTCAGACTTCTACCCAAGGGTGCTTCTTCGCAACAAAAGCTGCCCCCTCCACCTATGGGTTTGGAATGTTCGTCCAGCACAGTAGGACACTCCACCTATGGGTCATACTCTGAAATTTTTTACTCATGGAATGTTCAAAGTCCCCTCCAACATCAATGCACAGTTAGGACACTGAGTATTAGTCGTATATTCAATTGATTAAATTAATATAATTCACATATCTTAGTAAATACGAGGGTCACTCTGAAATTTTTGAGCTACGGCAAAATGATACAAGTTTAAGAGTATTCAAAGTAGTCCCCTCAACATCAATGCACTTTTGCAGATTACTTTTCCAAAGATTAAATGCTTCACGCCATCCATTTTTTGGAATTGATGAAATACACTCAAGAGCCAAAACATTTCGACCACTCTTACATTTTGCAATGAACTCGCCTGGATGACGTGGAAGGCACGTGATCAGGTGGAAGTGGTATTTAACTGCTGCTGGAGAGTCTGAAGAATCATTCTTTCACTTACTTCTGTGTGTGATGGGAAAGGTTGCGGATTTAAGCGATTTTGATACAGGGCAGATTGTAATGACTCGAAGGCTCGGAATAAGTATTTCCGAAACTGCACGACTCGTGGGTTGTTCGCGATCTACAGTTGTTAGTACTTATGCAAAGTGGATGAATGACGGTGAAACCAGCAGTAGACGACGTGGTGTTGGACGTCCACACGCTATCAAAGAAAAACGTCGTAAGAGACTGTCTCGCCTGGTGAAGCAAAACCGGAGCCAGACAGTGGCTCAGCTGATAGCCCAATACAATGCAGGGCCAAGTAGAATAGTATCGGAGCACACTGTTCAGCGGACACTGTTGGATATGGGGCTACGCAGCAAACGTCCCACTCGTGTGTCTTTGCTGACCAAGCGTCATCGCCAACTGCGCCTGGCTGGTCCATGGATCAGTGGGAGAGAGTTGCCTGGTCAGATGAATAATGAATTGTCATTCATCACGCCGAATGGCATGCCGTGTCAGGATACGCCGTCTTCCAGGCGAACAGTTGCTCCCTCAATGTACAGTAGGTCATACACAGGCCGGTGGTGGCGTTATTATGCTTTGGGGCACGTACTCTTGGGCGCCTCTGGGAGCCGTGGTTGTGGTAGAGCAGACCATGAATGCTACAGGGTATCTGAACATCATTGCGGACCAGTTGCACCCTTACATGGCCTCTGTTTTTCCAGCTGGAAATGGAATGTTCCAACAGGACAACGCCCCTTGCGACAAGGCTAAAATTGTGTTGAAGTGGTTCCAGGAACATGATGCTGAATTCCAGTTAATGTCCTGGCCGCCTAACTCACCGGATCGCAATCCGATAGAACACATTTGGGATGTCCTCGGACGGCAGCTCAGAGTTCAAAGACCACCAATTCGCAATATCTCGGATTTGCGTGACCGTTGCTTAAACAACTGGTACAATCTGTCTCCAGCCATCTACCAAGGACTTGTGGCATCCATGACAAGGCGGGTTGAAACTGTGTTGCTCGCCAAAGGTGGGCCAACTCGTTATTGACAGGTGGTCATAATGTTTTGGCTCTTGAGTATATATGCTTTTATAGCATCATCCCATCTCATCTTCGGAATGAAAACGGCAACCACGTAAATTTTTCTTGAGATTAAAAAAAAGCCAAAAGTCACATATAGCAAGACCAGGGGAATAGGGAGGATATTCTATCACTTTTATGTGTTTTTGCATAAGAAATCCGACTGTCGATCTTGCCGTAGGAGAAGATACATTATCATGGTGAAGCATGAGTCCCCTTACATTCACTTCTTGAAGAATTTCTGGAAGAAACTTAGTGATGTACCAGTTAGCTGAGACTGTCTTCTGTCCCTCCAGCTTGATGGCTTTGACCAGTCCCGTACTTCTGAAGAAAATGGCATACATTACTTTTTTCATTGTTCGTGGTCTTTTCACCATTGTTGGTTTGAGGTCATCTTCAAAGATCCATACTTTACTTTCTTGTCGTGTTGGAACGTCAAAAATGGGTATGTAAGTTTCATCACCAGTTATGATTTTAGAAATAAGACGGTGTCCACCACCATTAAGTAATTTTACGGTTTCTTTGCAGATTCTGACACGCTCCGTTTTTGGTTTTCTGTTAAATTATGGGGAACCAACGAGAAATTAATTTTTTCATATGCAGTTCTTCATGAATAATTCTATCTATAGCTGCGGATCCAATGTTATGTTTCTTCTCTATAATTTAGTAGTGCAGTGATTATCATCGACTAACATGTTTCGTATGGCCGACACATTTTCTGGAACTACAGCTGATGAAGGTCTTCCTGTGTGTTCTTGATCCAGCAGAGAACTTCGACCTCTACGAAATTCTGTAAACCTTCTAAATACAGTAGCACGGGATGGAACTTCGTATCCATATGCTAGTTGTAGACGTTGAAGGCATTCTTCTTGAATTATCCCCACTTTAAAATCCTAGAAAATCATAGCGCGATAATGCTCTCGCTTCAATTCCATTTTCCTTTCTTCCAAAATCTATTCTGCGACAGCTAAATTGCAATTGCTGCCATAAATATCATCTGCAGCCATAAAAGAGTTCAAATTTACAAATTTAACGAATATTTTTTTTTTTTTGCGTTCGTCATCTGCCGCTGTCTCAAAAATTTCAGAGATACCATCACACCATCAAAATTTACATTATTTACGTTTATTATCTTTTTAACTCTTTTTTAATGGACATTCAGAAACAACAAGGGTTTACCAGACTTACCAGACGAATAGATACTTTATACTGTTTTCCGAATGTGAGGGCTTTTCCACTGGACAAGGGATTTTCAGGGACCACCGGTGAGTGGATAGAAAGTGAGTAGGGCGACAACATCCACGGGTAGAAAGCTTCGTGTTCATTATGTATTAAAGTAAAGTGTCGAATTTCATCCGTCTTTTCACCATCTGTAAAAAATGCAATATATAATGTTCAGAATGGGGGAGGGGCGAGTTGATCCACCTCCTCGTGGTGCCCCCTGGTAATGTCCCTTAAGACGGTCAAGAGATCCTTCATCCCCGTCACGCTCTACAACAGGGGTCTCCAAACTACGGCCCGCCAGTATCATCAATCCGGCCCGCGACAGCGAATAGCTTATTGTTACTGTAATAGGTTAGATAAAAAAAAAAAACACAGAATGATAATAACTCGGCTTTATTTACTTGCTAGATAAAGCATAATACGCAGAAAATTTAACTTAAGCATAACAAGTAATTGAAATGAATCCCACTAACATTATAAACTAGTGAACATCCCGCGGTTACCCTCGGTTGTTGAGGGGTAAAGAGTTGTTGTTGGGGTAAAGAGTATCGCATATGTATAAATATCGATGTTTGGAATGTATATATCCTGAATCGAACATATGATTTTTATCCTGAAAATCCCCCAGGAACGGAAAAGCTAAATGAACGCGAATGAAACCGCATGGTATCCATTTGTAAAAATATACTAATGAGATTTATGTAATTGTGTTTTTCAATGACTGTAGTTGTGGATCAATTTTACTTGAACCAATTATTAAAAGAGATTTAAGATGCTCATCGGTTAACTTAGATCTGTAAACATTCTTTGTGTATTTCATTTTGGAGAATGTTTTCTCACACAAGTAAAAGTAGTACCATAGATTAATTAATGAGTTTTTAATTTTTCTGCCATTATAGATAATGACAGAAAAATCAAAACGGTTTTGGCCTGTGTTACTTACTGGAGTAAACAGTATGGCCCCAAGGCTGGAAAGTTTGGAGACCTCTGCTCTATAACGTGTCGTTGTTCCCTCGGGGTATATCAAGCCCAGTCGAGGGCAGCAAAATAAAGGGGGGCGTTGCACTTATTGCATATCACTCTATCCTTGGAGCCGAAACTGTTCTTAACCGGGGAGGGTGCTGTCGTGCGACCTGGTCATTCAGATTCCGTATGCTTTCGGGTTGGACGGGTTATCATTTTAGATTTACCCTACTCATGACCTGTCGTTGCGATAGTAATCCTGCTCAGTACGAGAGGAACCGCAGATTCAGACACTTGGTACAAGAGCAAAAAAAAAAAAAAGGAGGCCTGAATGGCTGAGTGGCTTTCGGTACCACATGTTTCGGGTTCGAGTTCCAGGCTGTGCCATGGATGTTTGTAGTGGTTTGTAATCCACTTTAAACCGTAGGTCCCGGTCTAATAGGATCGTGTCAAGGACTTGCATTCAATTTTGTTTGCGGAAACATGTTGAATGTTGCAGAAGGCATTCGGGGAGCATTCCTATGTCGGAAAGAAATGTTTACAAGTGGTATAAACAGTTCAAAGAAGACAGAGAACGACTTGAAGATGAAGAGCCCTCTTTCCTACCATCAAACTCAACCGACGAATCTGACGTCCCAAAATTAAAGATTTGGTGCTTGCAAACCGTCGATTTACAATTAGAGACCTTGCTGATGATGTTATAATTTCAAAAGGATCGGTCAATTCCATTTTAAAAGATGTTTTGGGCCTAAAAACGACAAATCTCGATTGGTACCGAAAACATTGAATTTTTGGAAAAACAGCGTCGTGTTGAAGTGTGTGAAACAATGGGAGAGGCAACTCTTGGCAACTTTAACTTTATGGAGAGGCAACTCTTGTTTTTGCATCACAATAGTGCACCAGCTCACACTGCATTGATTCTTCGTGACTTTTTCACCAAAAATGAAACCCATATCGTTCCACAACCACCGTGTTCACCTGATTTAGTATCTTGCGACATCTGGCTATTCCCTAAACTCAAAAGACCACTCCGGGGAAGCTGTTTTGAATCGAGATTCAACGGGAATTGGCGAGCGCTTTGAAGGCCATCCGTACCAATGACTTTTTGGCATGCATTGAGGATTGGAAAAAAAGTTGGCATAAAGGCATTGTGTCCGGAGGGGATTACTTTGTAGGCGTTGAAATAAATTTGGAAGAATTAAAAAAAGGTTTTTTTTTTTTTAAAAAATAATTGGTCTTACTTTTTGGGCGCAGTAGTATGACTTAAATAAATCTTCTAAAACCCAATCCATTCGGGTGTTATGCAGATGAAGTAGTTTATAAAGTCAATAAATCTAAAGGATGAATTTGAAGGCAGTAGCATTATCTTCTGTCATCGCAACACAGGAAAATACACAGTCCAGTAACATTAATGTGAATACCACCTACTTTCGACGTCAACGTGAAATAACCAATCACAAAAAGTAGGTCGCTGCACATTGCAGTGGAGTGCATATAAAGGATGTCCTAGGGCATCGGAAAGCATTTCAATCGTTGGCGTAATGCAGAAACGTAGTGATTTATCCGACGTCCAAAAGGGCATGATTATTGGCTTTCGGGCCAAGGGTGGAAGCATTCCGGAAATGGCTAATTTTGTGAACTGTTCGTGTGCCGCCGTGGTAAAAGTATACCGTGCATGACAAAATGGCACTATCCAAAATCAGCGGCATGGTACATGTGATGCATCACAGGCTATAGATGACAGAGGCGAACGAAGGCAACGGAGATGCGTTCGGGCGAATAGACGTGCAACTGTTGAGCAACTGACCGCCCAGATGAACCAAGGGGGCTACCAAAAACGTGTCCTCAACAACAGTTCAGCGAACGTTGTTGCGCATGAGCCTCCGCAGCAGACGCCTGGTTAATGCATCTATCGGCGACCAAGGTGGAATTTGCAAGCCAGTAACGAAACTGGACGTCCACAGAGTGGCGATAGGTGGTTTTTTTTCCCGATGAATCGCGTTTTATGCTCCATCGGACAGATGGACGCTGGCGTATACGGTGTGAAACGTCTGAAAGCAAACACCCTGCAACAATTGCTGGAAGGATCCAAGCTGGAGGAGGGAGCATTATGGTTTGGGAAATGTTTTCCTGGCATTCACTGGGCGCACTCATCATTGTGGAAGGCACGATGGATCAGCACATGTCCTTGCGGACCATGTCCACCCCTACATGCGAATTATTTTCCTCAGAATGATGGCCTCTACCAGCAGGACAATGCAAGGTGTCATACAGCTCGCAGTGTATTTGCGTGGTTCGAAGAGCACCAGGATGTGTTTACCATGCTACCCTGGCCAGCAAACTCACCGGATTTAAACCCAATCGAGAATCTGTGGAACCACCTCGATCGGGTTGGGGCAATGGATCCTCAACCGCGTAATCCAGCTCAGCTGGCCAAGGCACTGGAGTCGACATGGCTCAACATCCCAATGAACATCTTCAGAAACCTAATTGACTCTCTTCCTGCATGTCTCGCAGCTTCCGCTCTGCCAAAGGTGGTTATTCTGGCTTTTGACAGGTGGTCACATTAATGTGACTGGACTGTGTATAAGAATTTATTGAGCAACATACTATTCACTAAGGAGCAAAAACTGAAAAAAAGATTGAAACTCAAAATTCTGATACCTAGATTTTTTGAAATTTTTTTTCTGAAATACTATAAACTTATACATTTAAAACTTATACTTGGTTAGAATACTATTTTTTTTTTTTTTATTATGTAGTGTTTTTCCCTGCATTCCAACGAAAATCCGCAAATTTATAAAACCTCAAGTGTGCTCATGGGCAGACTTGTAATCAACGCAGCTTTCGGACGCTGCATATGTTTTTGTTCGAAGAAATGAATTCGTTCTTTTCATGGACATAAATCTTATAGATTTACATTTCAATGTATATGCACTGCAGTATATTATGTTATATCATTGATGTACTGATTATAATTAAAGTCCCATTTTCAAAATGCTGTAAAAAAAGAAACATTCGCCACGAAGAGTTCAAATTTGAATTGAAGATACTTGAAGAAAGGAAAAACGGTACTCCATCAAAAAAGTTCCAAAGTGTATTAATAGATGGCACTGTAAATGGCATAAAGAAACTGAATTCAGCTACCAATGATATTCTGTTGTTGACGAGTGACTGCCAGTGATATTTTTGTTATATAACAGTTTACAATCGAAATTACAACGTATTTGACATGAGCTGCACATTAAACCAACTATAGTGTTCAATGTACTTAATAGTTTCGTTTTTGACGAAAAAAAGACTTCCAAGTTGTTCGACAGTTGTGACACTGTTAGTGGAAAGCCCATTCACCACGGCAAAGTCATACCAAGTTGGATGGGGAAAATCGGTGGAACTTTTTTGAGCTTTTTTTATGCCATACCTTTTCCCCTTCTTCAAATATCTTCACGTCAAATTTAAACTCATTGTAACGAGTGGCTCTTTTTTATAGCATTTTGAAAGTGGGACTTTAATTATAATCACCCTGCATAAAATTATCATAAATTAATTCTATTAAATTATGGATAACTATATATTATATTATAACTAAATTTATAATGAAAATTATTAGTGATTTAAACTGATGAAACGTTTTCGAAAATTTCCTTTGTGTTCTTTTTAAATTGAAAGAAAAAAATTAATTTTTTCCCATTTCTCCTTGAAACATTTTTGCTTATACCTTTATATTTGGTTTACAAAGTTGTGAAATACAGTCTTGCTCATATTTACAGCTTTTTCAGATATTGTCAATTTTGCAGTTATATCGATTCCTTCTTGAATTTCACTTCATAATACAGCACAAAACAGTAATACCAATTTTTTTTTTTTCAAAAACTCTTTATCTATTCTTCCAAAATTATTTCATGGCCTTCAACATTCAGACTTTGCTGTATTAATCGCCGAGAGCTTCGTCGGTTGAGGTTGATGGTCGACCAGAGGGCTTTTCGTCTTCAACGCGTTCTCTGCCTTCTTTGAACTGTTTATACCCCTTCTAAACATTTCTTTTAGATATAGAAATGCTCACGAATGCGTTCTGCAACATTCTATGCGTTTTCACAAACAAAATTGAATGCAAGTTCTTTTGCTCAATTAATTCAGACATTTCAAAAATCGCCGAAATCACTTTTAGTTTCTCACAAAGCCAAGCGTAACTCAAACACTAATGGATATTTTGACGTGAAATTTCACACATATGTGAAGGATAGTTCCAACAATCTAAAAAAGTAATATACAAAAAAAAATTTTTAAAGTCAATTCTTACTTTTTTTTTTTCTTTCTATTGCAGAAAGTCCTTTATAAATAATTTTCATTCATTTTTTAAGTTTATCTGGTGCCATCTAATGGTAGATATATGCAACTTAAATCTAAAAAACTAAAATTAATTAATTAAATTTAATGAATGAATTAATATTTAAAAAACTGTATTAACATCAAGTATCATCCACTACAAGTTCAAAAAATGTATTTTAACTTGAGTGGATGAATAAAAAGTATTTTATGAACGATTGAAAATTTGAACAAGATATATATAGGGAGAGTGTGCTGAAAGAAGGGTAATAGAAGGAATTGAAAAAAAAAAAAATTGAAATGCCATATGCCCAGAAAATTTTAAATTGCAAATTGGTTTCATTCTTTGGGCACAGAGTACAGTTTGATATTGGGACATAACTTTCTATTTAACAATATCGTGGTTTGACAGAGCAACACATAATATATATAAGTGAATTCTGGGATATCTCGTATATATCTCGGTTATAACATCCTAAATTAAATACAATAATACAATAGAACCTCTGTAAGTCGAACTTCAAGGAGACGCCAAATAATACGAGTTATAGAGTTTTCGACTTACGCGTATTTTTGTAAGGAAATATTCGACTTGTTTAGATTTTAGTTAGTGAGGTAAAATAAATAATGATTCGAGTTATAGAGGTAATAAACATGTTTATTTTCAACTTAAAAATTATATTATGTACTACTATAAAAAATCAAAATAATTCCAAACAACCTTAAAATTAAAAATATTATGTATTAAAAAAAAAATTAGTTATTATTATTATTATTTTTTTTTTGATTTAGACAATTCGATCGTTCTCTATCTATAGCATTATCTAAGCTTTAAAGAGCAGAAAATTCTTTTTTACCGAGTTGCCATTTCATAGAATTGGTTATTCTATTTACTATATACTCATGCATTGCCTTCTAAGAAACAATGACGTGCATTGTCGTCAAATCCTTAAAGTCGGTAACTTATTTTTCTTCAAGCTATAGTGGTAATTAGTTTCAAATGATTGAGTTGTAAATGTTGTAAAAAAAGTGTAAAACAAACATTCGAGATACAGAGGTCCAATTTTTTTTTTTTTTGAGTTACGGAGGGAAAATACATACCAAAATGGCTTGTGGGGATTGACTAATTATTTCGACTTATAGAGGGTTGAAATTTAGAGTAATGGAGGTTTTGGGGCTTGAAGGGAAGGGAACAAAAACTTTTTCGAGTTGTGGAGGTTTTCGACTTATCGAGATTCGACTTAAAGAGGTTCTACTGTATAAATGAATTTTGGGATATTTCGTATACATTTCGGTTATAAACATCATAAATTAAATACAATAATACTTATAAAGTGTAATTAAAATATGGCATAGATTTTACTTACGAAAGTTCCATTTTCGTGGTTCTTCACGGCTAAAAATATGGAGTCCGTAGGAATGGCATTCAACATATGGCAGGTAATAACCACCAGACACGTACATTATCCTGTAGGACGGCATAAATAGTTAGAATCTGCTTCTTAAAATATTACAAATGATGAGCATTTTAAAGATACCTTAAGGCTCCTTCCCCACCGAGGCGACAGGCGACGACGCGACATGCGGCAGGCAAGAAAACTTTTTCGACCCCTTCACAGCGAAACGCCAGAAATATTGTCTAGAAGAACCTACCTTTCAAATCATCCAAATAGAATTATACGAACGTTTAGTAAATTTATTGATATTATAGTAGTACCTCTGTAAGTCGAACTTCAAGGGAGACGACAGATAATTCGAGTTATAGAGTTTTCGACTTATGGAGGATTTCGATTTACGCGGATTTTGTAAGGAAATATTCGACTAGTAGAGGTTTAGATTCTTCCGAACTTATTTTGAGTTAGAGAGGTAAAATAATTAAAAATTCAAGTTACAGAGGTAATAAACATGTTTATCTGCAACTTAAAAATTATATTATGTACTGCAATAAAAAACAAAATAAATCCCAAACAACCTTAGAATTAAATATATTATGTATTAAAAATAGTCAGTTATTATTCTTTATTCCCCTTCACAGCGAAACGTCAGAAATAGCATTACGCCTAGTGAAGTCCCGTTTCGAGTTGAAAGTTGGTCAACTCGAAGCGGCGGATTTCAAACCGGTTTCAGACGAACGTAGTGAGGCTAGTGATTGGGCAAATCTTCCCACTTAAACGCTTCTCGCCTCGGTGGGAACGAGCCTTTATTAAGCCAATGATTCTTTGTAAAATATGGTAGATATTTTTTTCTTTTAACAGTTTTTTTTTTGTTTGGAAAATGCATTAATTTGGAAACGAAATGCAAACAAAAATGTATCGTGTAAATCTAATCGGAATAGTTGTACTCAAATTTCCTTTGGAATCCACCAATAATAATAAATTTTATAATATCTGGGTCTTTATAGCATTTATACATTTCTGCGTTGTACCGTCTTCTGTAACAATCACTTTCCTAACATCTCCAAAAATAGCCCTTAAAATCTTCCGCTCAAATATACCTAAATGGGCCTAATCAGATCTTGCGAAAGTCCAAGTTTCAGAGCCATAGACCAAAACAGTCTAATAAGTGTTTTATATAACAAAAATTATACAAAACCATTTTCACATGTACAATTAGTTTTAATCCTTATGAACTGTGATTTAAACAGATTTCTTAACCCCCAAAAAGCCTTACTGGCAGACGCAATTCTGTTTTTTATTTCAGGTAAGATATTATTTCGACAATTAATTTCTGATCCTGAGTATATAAAACTAAGCACAGATCTCAAGGATGTAAATGTTTCTAATTTTAAGTTTGTTTTAATATCTTAAAATTTTTTTTACAAACGATACGCTTTTAAAAGATGACATGCCTTATTAAGCAAATGATTCTTTGTAAAATATGGCAGATTTTTTTTTCTTTTAACAGTTTTTTTGTTTGGAAAATGTATTAGTTTGGAAAAAAAAAACGCAAACAAAAATGTATTGTGTAAAACTTGGAATAGTTGTTCTCAAATTCCTTTTGGAACGTACCAAATAATGATTATCTAAGTTGTGTATAGAAAATAAAGAAAGAGTGTGAAATAAGTGAAAATAAAAGCAAAATAATTGTCAGTAGTAAATATTCTTACCATCATAGTCAATGTTAGAATATATGAAAAAAATTATAAATTTCAGACAGAACTGAGATAACAACCGTTTGCAGTTGCTTTTCAACGTTTCGTGCCTTTAAGTGCAATGTTTCGCCTTTTCTGCTAGTTCGTTGCTTTTCAATGTTTCGCAGTGTCTTTTCTGATAGTCCGTTGCTTTGCAATGTTTCATAGTGCCTTTTCTGCTAGTCCGTTGCTTTTCAATCTGCCTTTTCTGCTAGTCCGTTGCTTTTCAATGTTTCGCAGTGCCTTTTCTGCTTCTTGCTATTCAATGTTTCGCAGTGCCTTTTCTGCTAGTCCGTTGCTTTTCAATGTTTCGCAGTGTCTTTTCTGATAGTCCGTTGCTTTTGTTTCATATTTTCTGATAGTCCGTTGCTTTGCAATGTTTCATAGTGCCTTTTCTGCTAGTCCGTTGCTTTTCAATGTTTCGTAGTTCCGTTTCTGCTAGTCGGTTGCTATTCAATGGTTCGTAGTGTCGTTTCTGTTAGTTCATTGCTTTTAAATGTTTCGTAGTTCCGTTTCTGCTAGTGTTTGCTATTCAATGGTTCATAGTCGTTTCTGTTAGTTCGTTGTTCAATGTTTCGTAGTACAGTTTCTGTTAGTTCGTTGCTTTTCAATGTTTCGTAGTGCCGTTTCTATTCAATGTTTCGTAGTTCCGTTTCTGCTAGTTCATTGTTTTTCAATGTTTCCGTTGCTTTTCATTCAATGGTTCGTAGTGTCGTTTCTGTTTAGTTCGTTGTTCAATTTTTCTGAGTTCATTCCTTTTCAATGTTTCGGTAGTTCCGTTTCTGCTAGTCCATCCGATTGGTGCCGTTTCAGTTATGTGCTGTTTTTACTTCAATAATTTCTTCTTGTGCCACTACCCTAATTATTCGAGACGAAGGTAATTAAAAGCTGCCAGGTAATTTAGAGCCGGGGAAACGAATATATTAGACCGGGACCTATTGCTTACCTTTTATAATCATCCTGTAAACTAGTGGATCAATTGAAGGATAAAGGAAGTTTGATTATTAAAGCATTTGCCTTTGGTCATGTCCATTGAATTGCTATGCCTTATTTTTCACTTTTTTTTTTCTTCTTTTTTTAATTAATGAAGTAATATTAATTTTTTAAATGAGGCAAATAGGAACATATACGAATATAGGATTTTAGTGAGGATGAAAACAGCGAAAATAAGTAGATGATAATAAAATGAAATTCAAAAAATAAAAGAACAAAAAATTAAAATTCCAAAAGGACCTGGAATTTTAAATTGAAAACTTGAATTTGAAATTTATTGGTTTACTTTTTGGACATAAAAAACCCTATCTACCTACCTTTCAAATCAACCAAATAGAATTATACGAACTTCTGATAAATTTATTGATATTACAGTAGAACCTCTGTAAGTCGAACTTCAAGGAAGTTATAAAGTTCGAGTTATAAAGTTTTCGATTTATGGAGGATTTCGATTTACGCGGATTTTGCAAGGAAATAATCGACTAGTTGGAGGTTTAGATTCTTTCGAACTTATTTTGAGTTAGAGAGGTGTAAAATAAATAAAAATTCAAGTTACAGAGATAATAAAACATGTTTATTTGCAACTTAAAATTATATTATGTACTACAATAAAAAACAAAATAATTCTGAAACAACCTTAAAATTAAATATATTATGTAATAAAAAGTCAGTTATTATTTTTTATTTATTTATTTATTTTTGTTTTAAACAATTCCATTGTTCTCTATTTATAGCATTATCTAAGCTACAAAGAGCAGAAAATTCTTTTCTTCCGAGTTGCCATTTCTTAGAACTGGTTTTTCTATTTACTATATAAATCATTGTTTCTCTAGGAAACAATGACTTGCATTTTCCGGTAACTTATTTTCCTTCGAGCTATAGAGGTAATTAGTTTCAAATGATCGAGTTGTAAAGGTTGTAAAAAGATTGTAAGATCAAACATTGCTAATGTTCGAGATACAGAGGTCCAATATTTTTTTCGAGTTACGGAGGGAAAATACACCAAAATGGCTTGTGGGGATTGACTAATTATTTCGACATATAGAGGGCTCGAAAATTTCGAGTAATGGAGGCTTGGGGACAAAAGATTTTTTCGAGTTGTGGAGGTTTTCGACTTATCGAGGTTCGTCTTAAAGAGGTTCTACTGTATATATATCAATAAATTTACCAGATCATTTATTTTAACACACGGTAAATTTATTGATATAATAGAAAATGCTAATTTATGATGCACCTTGAAAGAGGGGAAAAAGAAAAATCATTTTGGCGGTCGTTCATGTACAACTTCCACGCCTTTTGTCCCAGTGAATTAAGCATGCTAAATGAATAATCTGTAAAATATCCAAATTTCGGAATCTAGAAAAATATCGAAACTATGATAAATATACTTAAACAAAACGTTTTCATGAAGTCGACATATTATAACACAAGATAACAAGTAATATGTAAAAAAAAAAAATTAAAGTCAATTCCTACTTTTTTTTTTCACTGTATTGCAGAAAATCCTTTATAAATAATTTTCGTTCATTTTTTTTTAAGTTTATCCGGTGCCATCTATTGGTAGATATATGCAACTTAAATCTAAAACAATCTAAAATTAATTAATTACATTTAATTACTGAATTAATATTTGAAAAAAATGCATTAACATCCAGTGTTATCCACTACAAGTTCCAAAAAAAAAAAAAAAATGTATTTGATCTCGATTGGATGAATGGCCAAATTTAAGAGTCATAAAATAAAAAATTTTACGAGGGTAAAATAAAATAAATGTTTTTAAGTACTATAATTTGAGTAATGAATAAAAGCAGTTATGCAAATAAAACTTAAAAGTAAACAAAGGGAGAAAGTGGTTTAGTTACGGTTATGAGCGCGCATCTCGGAACATCTAATATAACTGGTTCTATGTTTCACTTTAAGTGACCTCAGTGACGCAGTGAGCATCCTTAGATACGCAAAGTTGATTGTTGAAAGCAGAGCAAACCCAGACTCTTAGTTGAGCGCTTTTGGTTTAACTTACACCTGCGGACCTTTTTTTCTAAAATGAAATCGACTCAACACAAAACACACACAAACATAACGGAAATAACACCAATTACGATGTGCAAATACCCGTGGTGGTGAAAGAAATAGCGCATTAGTAAAATAAACATTTTTAATTGATTTCATTTTTTTATTTAGTTAATATATATTTCATATTTCATTTTTAGTGTTATATATTTCTTTACAATGTGCCTTTAGTATCATTATTATTATATTAACTATGTTTACATGTAAGAATAATAGTAAAAACAAAAATAATAACATACAATTGTTCATTGTTTCAATTTTTCCTCCAAAAAATGTCTATATCTCTGTCTATAATCTATAATCTATATCTCTGTATATAATGTCTATAATCTATATCTCTGTCTATAATCTATAATCTATATCTCTGTATATAATGTCTATAATCTATATCTCTGTCTAAATTCTGTCTGTGGATCTAAATCTATAATCTGTCTATTGCGGGTCTATGAGGATATGTAATTTTATATGAGGCCAGCGGATGATGCCTTACCAAAGTGGCCCTGCAAGATCATTTGGGTTGTCCACTACTGAGTTAGAACCGTATGTGTGAAAATCTCAAATCAAAAACAGCACTATGGTTGGAAATAGTTTGTGAAACATTGCAATCATGAAGTAATGCACCATGTTTCAGAAACAGACAATGCAGTAAGAAAAGGATTTATATTTAAATTCTTTTCTAAAAATATCTGCTAACGCCAATTTTGACTACAGAAATATGTTTTAGAACATTTAGGGACTATATTATTTACTTAGATTTTTAACTCCAAGTCGATGTAACTTTTAAAAGCCAACAAGTTAGTTTTAAGACACCAAATTGTTTGGATTAGCTTGGCCAAATCTGGTCATATGTTATAGAACACCATTAAATAATCAATGCCAAACAATAATGCCAATTTTGACTACAGAAATGTTTTAAAATATTTATAGGCTATATTATTTACTATTAGATTTTTAACTCAAAGTCAATTTAACTTTATAAAGCCAACAAGGTCTGCTTGGCCAAATCTGTTCATATGTTATAGAACACCATTAAATAATCGATCCCCTTGGTTCTGATATTTTTCTTTCTAAAATTAAAGGCTCATTTACTCACAAATATGTTTTATCAGAGCAATCATTTAAAATATTAAGACATATAAAAAGTACCACGGTATGTGAATAATTTCCTTCGCATATAGCAGGATGTTTATAACAGAAAGTCGATATCATCTGGCGTCTGAAAATGAATCAGGATATACATCACAAAATCTGGTACGCTCAACTCTGAAAATAAAAAAATCAGTATAAATTTAATATGCAATAATTGTAATTTCAGAATTAAATTTATTTCACAGTTATTTGCGCAACATTTGCTTGAGAGAACCCTGAATAGCTCTCATTAGTAATTCCAGAATTTGTTGATACATCACCATCTAGTTCCAAGATTCATAGCCTGGCCTTGTTAGCCAGTATACACTACACTCAGCAACATTTTGTGCAGCTGAAAGTATTTTAATGAGATAAATTGTTTTTATCCAAAAAAATTTTATAACTATCATACATTCATTACTCATATATTATTGTATAGAAAACAAATTCGTCATTTCATTACTTATTCATTCAAATTCATTCGTTCATCATTCATTCAAATTCCTTCATTCATTTCATTCATCATTCGCTCATTTCATTCATCATACATTCATTTCATTCACCATTCATTCAAATTCATTCATTCATTTCAATCATTTCATTCATCATTCATTCATTTCATTCATCATTCATTCAAATTCATTCATTCATTTCACTCATCATTCATTCAAATTCCTTCATTCATTTCATTCATCATTCATTTCATTCATCATTCATTTCATTCATTATTCATTTCATTCATCATTCATTCAAATTCATTCATTCATTTCATTCATCATTCATTCAAATTCATTCATTCATTTCATTCATCATTCATTCAAATTCATTCATTGAAAGTGAAAAAAAGCAGTATAATTTAATAGGCAATAATTGTAATTTTAAAGATTAAATTTATTCACAATTATTTGCTGCACATTTTGAGAGCACCCTGAATAGCCCTCATTAGTAACTCTGAATTTGTTGATGCAGCACCATCTAGTTCCAGCGACTGCAACGTAATCTGAAGGCAGATTCATAGCCTGGCCTTGATGGACGGCATACATTACACTCATCAGCGTTACATTTCGGGGGAGCTGAAAGTATTTTAATGAGCTAAATTGTTTTATCCGAAAATTTTTACAACTAACATGCATTTATTAATCATATTGAAAACAAATTCATTCTAAATTTTTAAAGCAAATTATGAACAAGAAAGCCTTTCAAATTTTGCAACAATCACTATCACATTCAATAATAAAAAAGAATATATCATAGTTTGAAAATATTTGTCGTAAATGAAGAATGAAGTATTCCAAATTTACAAGAATCACTATAACATTCAATAGCCAAGTGAATATATCAAAATTTGAAAACTCTGAGGCATAAATGAAGAATGAAGTATTCCCTGTTCTACAAGAATCACTATAACATTCAATAGCCAAAAAAGAATATACCAATGATTGAAAATTATGGGCATAAATGAAATAATGAAGTATTCGAAATACGATAAGAAACACTATACAGCTACATAAGCACGGAAAAATGCCAAAGTAATAAATGAAACTTCAAGTAGAAGGAATTGATCAACGCACTACGAATACTTATAGCTATTGGATATACAAATGTGCTTCAAAACCATACTTCAAACGAAAGCCAAATTCTCCAGAAAATTACTGAAGACTAACGTTATTCATGAAGCATTTCAAGAGTTAAGGGGTCCAAAGTAACATTTTCGACCAAAATTTGAAATGGAGTTTTATTTGCTTGACCCTCATTTTCGGATAACGTCACGGACCCCTAGCCAGGACAACATCATGTTCACACATGACAATTAAACAAAAATAATATGAAGCTTTTTATTTTTAAAGTAATAACTTTCAAATTTTAGGAAGTCTTATCAAATTTAAATTTTATCATTTCATATAATCCATAACGATCCCTCAACAATTTGAATTTATCCTTAATTTTCCACAATCCATCAACGGTTATGTATAAATGAAGTAATATCATCATAGTCATCATCATTGGCTCAACAGCCCCATGCCTGGTCAATGCCTTCTGCCTACTAGTAGTTTCGAGACAAATGTTTTCTTTTTTGCGGAATAGGTTGAAATCCCTACGCCTAACACTCAGAAGTTATATTAGTCCAATAAAAAAATTATATAAATGTATCGTAGAATTACTATATATGTCAGATCATACGTACATGTTTTTATCGCAATATGTGATAGCTGGAAGCGTCACATTTTCGGGTGCTACAATTGCGATGTTCGTTATTGTAGGATACGTATAGTAATGGTTGTAGAACTCTGCGGATTGGATGAAAAAAAAAGCACAACAAATAACGAAGATGGCGGACTTTATCATTTGCCAAGCAAAACCTCCTTTGAAAATGCATTTCAGCGGCCTTCGTCTAATCTTCCATAAGGATGAATCTTCAACAGCAACGATTTGCTCTCTTGGAGAGTTAGGCACATCCTTTGGAGGTTCCTTCGAGATGCTAAGACGTTGCTAAGAAAAGAAACAAAAGAGAATAAAAATTAAATGTTTATTTAGATTTATAAGAAAATGATACTGACATAGGATTTAAAAAATACTAAAAAAATTGTTACGAAAATCAAAGAAAGAGAATGCGGGAAATCTACAATTTAAATCAGGTCCATTCATTAATTTCAAGTTAAATAAAAGAAAATATTCAATATTCAAAAGCACTTAGAAGGGATTTTTAAGTAATCACTTCTTTGAGAAACAAGTAGCATTGTTACGGAATGTTGCTCGTCAACAAATTATAAAAATATATCAATAAATTACAAAATATTGCAACAATAAAACTTTTATTATTTCGATACGATAGATAAATGTTGAACAAATATTCCTAAAACTCCAATCGGAAAGCAACATTCCGATTTTTTTTTCTTCTAGTAAAAAGGCAGTATATGTAAGTATGGCAAAATCTCTATTCCTAATGTACCTTGCATTGTCTAATCTACTATAATTTTTGTTTCTGCACTGTCCAGTAACATGTTAGTTAATGCAACGTCTCGGCGTATACTAGACCTATAATGGCTTCAAGAAGAGGGAAATTTTAGGAGGAATTAAGGAACACTTTAAATTTTATTTACAATCAGTCTATATATATATATATATATATATATATATATGTGTGTGTGTGTGTGTGTGTGTGTGTGTGTGTGTGTGCGTACAGAAACTTTATTTACAAAAAATGAAAATTAAAGCTAATTTGATTCACAAGTTCGGTTATTTTCAAAGTTCTCCGAGTCAATGATGAATCTAATGAACTGGTCTGCGGCAGACCTTAATTATCACATGACGTGATAAACACAACCACAAGGGGATCACTTTGGAAACAGGCGGAAAACTCCGGCCTATTCAGTCACTTTAAGTTTGGTTTGTCACTCTACTGTCATTTTAGGCCCACGAGAGCTAATTAGACTGGGATATACAGTTTAAAATGGATTCCAAACTACTAACAAACATCCAGTCTTCTGGTCGACTCGTCTCAGAACTCTCTCTCTTCTTCTTCGCCATACACTATTATACATTATACCGAATATCTGTTATCAGATTATGAGTGACAGCTTGTTCTCATTAGTACAAAACATTAATTGCATGTAATATAACTACCCACATTACGGCTTATCTGCTATCAAAATTGAGTGATGGGTTTTTATCATACGTATGCTTGTCACACGACATACAACATATCTTAGGAATGAAATGCCAAAGAAGAATCTCTTTTTTCTCTTCTCGTGAGAAAAACGACTGCAATTAAGTATCTGAGAATGTTAAAGAAAATCTTAAATTTCATTAAAAAAATTTTAAGGCAATAAGAATTCTTTCATTGATCGTGCAATTTCAAACCATTGATTGAGCAACATTGAATTTCTGTTCAATTAAATAAAAAAATTATCGAAGCTCTCAAAATTGCAAAATTTTCTACTAGATATACCCCATACCATCATGGTTACATATTGTTAAACACACTGCGTGGTCGTTCCTTCCCTCCCCCCATCCCCCACTCCATCAGCAGCACTGATAGCTGGCTGGTTGGGATAGAGTGGAGGTGCGTTCATTTAATTATTTCCGCATAATAACAGTTTATCTCTTATCTACTTAACCATACATCATCCTCCAATGTACAATATAATCTTTCACTACACATATCCTAGCGGATTCTTATCTGTTCTACAGACATCCGTTCGTTTTCCTCCTATTGTATATATATCAAATCTCCAACGGAGAAACCTCAGACCAGTTCCTGCCACCACCAGGTATAAGCAATATAACAATAAATGAAAACTCACTCATGATTGCCAAAATACTTGAAACCTATAAACAGAAAGTGTCCCTAAGAAGCGTTTTAGTCCAGTTTTTTTGCTTTGAAGTGAATATGGAAATTATTGTCTCTATAAATCTATAAAACATTTGATCGGTATTTTTTTTAGTTATCAACTTACTTAAACCTACTCAGACAAGAATATAGTATAGTTATAGAATAATTATTTCAATAAAAAGAATAGATTGGTCCAATATCTGTGGTATTTACAAGGTTGGAAAAAGATCTATGACTGTTACACAAAGTACACCCACCAAAGAAATTTCTCCCCTTGTCGCTTGGATCCATTGCTATTTTCACAGAAAAAGTCTAAATCTTTCGCACATTCATTAAAGAAAGCGCTAATTTAATCTTTGTTAAATTCTTTAAGGCCAGTTAAAGAAATTCTTCTTTTCATTGACAACAGCTCCATAGTTGGCCTAGGCCGTCTGCCTACTTGCAGATTTCGAGACATGAGATGTTTTCTTTTTAAGGGCAAGGTTGTCAGCCCTACGCACAACACTCCACAGTCATATTAGACCTTTGATGCTCGGTGCCATAGGTTTCGAGTTCGAATCCCGGCGGTGCCATGGATGTTTGTCGAGGTTCGGGACACGAAGCCAAAGTGTGTGGCACCGGAGCACTAGTCGTTATGCCAGAAATCTTTGTGTGAAGAAATGTACAGTTTCTAAAAACATTACTTAAATGAGGCGGATTTTATGACGAATCGTACTCATAAGTTTGTTTGAATGGAGATGGAAGGTTTAAATTATTTTGGGGACCCCACCCTCTTCAGTTGAGATTTAAGTGCAGCGAAAACGAATAGATTCGACACTTCGCATCTTTTATCTGTTATCTTCACGAAAATAAATAAGTTTAACAATGGATTACAGAACAATTTTATAATTTTTTATTAGTTAGTTGTCTGATAAAATCGAGTCCATCTACAAGGAATTTGATCTTATTATATAAAGAAGACCAGTGTGAAGTTTTTGTGACACTTCACAGTTTTTTATTCTGAACACGAATTGAAATCATAAAAAGAATTATAAAGTAATAAATTCGTTTTTAAAGTATTTAGGTGTTGTAAAACTATTTTTACTAAAGCTAAGTAATGAAGATAACCGGATTTCAAATTCATTCCATGATATTTTCTTTTAAAAAGCTGAAAGATTATCAGTTTCAGAAAAAAAGGCTGATTTAAATTTCAACTGATATTTTCTTACAATATTATATAAAAAAAAAAAAGGAGAAAAAAATATTATTCACATCTGGGCAGGCAGCGAATAAGAATTGTAAGCAATAAAATATTTATTGAAATTCATCATTGGCGCAATATCCCCATGGTGGGGCCAAGGCCGTCTGACTACTGGCAGATTTCGAAACAGGAGATGTTTTCTTTTTACGGGTAGGATTGTCGGTAGTACGCCTAACGTTCCATAACTATATTAGACGGGAATCTACGATTTAAAGGACATTCTAAACCGCTACAAATATCCATGCAACAGCCGGGACTCAAACACGAAACCTGTGACCTCAAGAGACAAAGTGATACTCGACCATTCAGGATCCAAGCATAAGGACTGAGGTTCAGTCAACCGGGGGCTTTATTGTACACACTATTTCAAAAAAGGAAAGACTCGATTGCGTTTGTGATGTTCAGCATCTTGCCTCGTGAGTCGGATTACTGGGTGGGAGTTTTCCGTGTTTTCTTCCATAGATACACATATGCGGGGTAGTTCCCCCTAAAAGTTCTCCAGGGACGCACTGCTTCCTTCTTCAGCTACACGGAGCAGAAGTCAGACTTCTACCTACGAGTGTTCGATCAAAAACAGAAGGTGCATCCCTCTTCCCTCCTTCCATGAGGGATACGACAACAACGATGTGAGATGCATTGGCACATTTTAAGCGAATTTATTTGTTTTCTATTTTAGCCCTTTATTGAATTTCACGAACATAAAAGTTGTCTAAAAAGCGTTCTCCTCATGTATGAATATAAAGATAAAATGATCTGATTTCATTTGAACCTAATTTTTTAAAAAAAAAAAAAACTCTATGAAACAAACTCAACATTTAATTAGAATTCTTGCCAATTTTGAAAACTTTTTTCTAAAGTTGAAAATTATCATGAATTTTTATCATGATTTATGCGACTGAAAATCACTATAATATTATTTGTTTTACTAATGGCTTTTATTTTAAAAAATTGAAATAAATCGTAAAATGTAAAATCAATGAATTGCAAAATGTAAGTGTGACTAATTTGAATCTTCATTAATGCTTTAACCTAACCTAACAACATTACTTCTTCTTCATTGGCGCAACAGCACCATGACGGGCCAAGGCCGTCTACCTACTGGCAAATTTCGAGACAACAGATGTTTTATTCTTATAGGGTAGAGTTTTCAGTCTTATGTCCAACGCTCTACGATTGTATTAGACCGGGACCTACGGTTTAAAGTGGATTCCGAAGCACTACAAACATCCATGGCACCACCGGGACGCGAACCCTGGGAAACAGAGGGGCCAGAGCCCTAAAAACAAACTCGGCTCGAACAGTCATTCGACTATCAAGCCCGTAAGTACATACTCATCATCATTATCATCTTCAGTGGCACAATAGCCTCATGACGGGAAAAGACCGTGTGCTTTCCGGCAGATTTCGAGATAGGAGACGTTTTCGCTTTACAAGATAGGGTGGTCAGCCTTACGCCAAACAATCATATTAGACCGGTCCTACGGCTTAAAGTGGATTCGGAACCGCTACAAACATCCATGGCACCGCCGGGACAAATTCAAAACCTGTGACATCGAGCGCCAGAGCACTAGTCACTAGCCCATCAGGCCCCAACAACATTACTACCTAACTAAAATAAACTTTTGAGTAAAGATATGGATAAATGAGGTGTGAAAAAGAAGGTTTGGGTCATATTGGTTTAATATATTTAGTATAATATTACATAATTTTACTAAAATGCATCGCAAATATATAGAAGCGTTTAAAGCTGGGGTGTAAAATATGCCACTACAAACTCAACCAAATTTTATAATGAATCACTTAAGTCAAAATTCAGGTATTTACTTCAGTCAAAATCATGCTTATGAATGACGTGTTGCTATTGCCTTTCGAGAGATGGAACTTATTTGAGCAACCCCAATTTGGAAGGAGTCTTCCTGTATCTGAGCGATTTCCCTTACTTCTTCAATTTCCTCACCCCTAGTGGAAGAATTTTCTGATTTGCAAAATTATTTTGCCTATTCCCAGCATAGACACCGTAAGAACTTTCAATTCGGAATCATTTGTCGAGTTTTGGACTAAGTTACATAATTTTAAAACAGTCAGCCACTATACAACAAATTTCTGAAAATTTCGTTGATTCTTCTCCTCCCTACAAAATACTATTTTACATGTGAATTTTTTATTTTTTAAATGTAAAAAAACTAGCCTAGTTCTCACCACAGGGACTGAAAAAAGACAGTAATCATTTTGCAAAATAGGCATATTATTTATGAAAAGTTCATTTTACATACATTTTATATTGGCATGCCCTTTTAATTTAATTCATCGTCCCATTTCAGTTATTACATCAACAGAGGGAAAACAGTAACTGGTTATTCAGATTTTCAAGGAGAATAAGAGATTTAAACATACAATAACTCCATAGAAACATTAAACAAATCTATGTCTTCTAACATCTTATAACTTTTGTCTGTGGTATTTTTCGAAATGCTGAATATGGCAAGGAAACATCACTAATATCCCTGTTTAAAGTGCAGTATAACACTGTATGTCGAAGTATAGCTTACATTAGTGTCGGACTAAGAAAAAAAAATTCAATCAAAAATCAAAGCAAAAAAAAAAAAAATTAGTAAGCATCGTGATTTTTCTATTAAATTGATTAATTAATTAGTTGATTACAATTATGATATGAAAAGACTGCATAATAACGAAAAAGTTTTTTAAATAAATTGACATGACAATTAAATTAAAAGAATTATTGCCAGAATTAAATTAAAATGTCATGTCAATATAAAAATATATGTGAAGTGAACTTTTCGTAACGCATAGACTATTTTACTGCAAAATAATTACTGTCTTTTTTCAGTCCTTGTGATGAGAAACTGAATATTTTTTACTTTTAAATAAATCAAAGCTTCATATGTAAAATAGTATTTTGTTGAGGGGAATCAACGAAATCTGTTGCAATTTTTTAAATATTAAATTGTATAGTAGTTGGATGTTCCGAAATTGTATAACATGGTCCAAAACTCGACAAATGATTCCAATGAATCTTCGCATTAAATTGGTAAATTAGGTAATTTACTATAAAAACTAATTACTTAATTAAACGCATTAATAAAAATTAATTCACGATAATTTATTAGGTCCAAAATAACTATATAAAGTCAAAGAAAAAGAAATGGACTTATGATTTTTAATGAATGCATTTCTTATCCCTATTATTTCCTTAAATGTAGTCAAAAGGGATCCATTTGAGATCTTCCTTAATGGTTCATTTTAAACACAACTTATTTTAAAATTTGTTACCTCATAGGCTCAATAGCAATTATACCAGATAAATAGATTAAATCCAAAAATTTTTTTTATATAATGTGACTTGATATATGCAATAATTTTCTTTATTGATTGTAAAAAAAAATTTTTAAAAATTTTATCGAACAATAAATGTCTTAGAACTTTGAATTAATGTAATCTTTTAGAACTTCTGGATATATTATGCTATATTATTTAATAAAAGTAGCCTTCAATCATAAATACAAACATTTCATAGTTTACATTTTTTCCAGTTTTAAACCATTTCATAGTATATATAAATCGTGGCTATCTTATATATTACATTTCACTGAAAACAAAAATCATAAATTTAAATGTAAATTTCAGTATTAAAAATTTTGTAGAACAAAAAAAAATCAAAGCCAACATTTAGTTTGTTTTTAAGTCTAAGGAAAATTAAAGGAAAAAGACAGTAATCTGTAAATTTCAAAATCGTTTACATTTTTTAATTTTCAACAAACGACACAATAAAAAAAACATAATTAAGATATTTTCAGGAGGCATTTTATTTGCCATTAACATTGGAAATAATTAAATGAAATGGAGAATTTTGAAATTAAATTATTAACTATTTAAAAATTTGAAAATTTTAGAATCATTTCAACAACTCAACAGTCAAATTTAATAAAAAAGAAAACTTACTTCTTTTTTGTAAAATTGTGAATTTTGTTGGGTTTCGTTTCCATTTCGATACCTACACAGAATGGTCGAGGAAAATGGCTGATCCAAATGACCAGCTTCCAATACTTCAGAGGCTGAACAATAACGAGCATTGCATGTTCAAATAAGCGCTTCTGTTTGAATTAATAATCAAATTAATCATTTTACAAGGGCCTTGAACTGTTTCAGTGACAATCATTATACTATATAAATAAGTATATTAGAATTTGTTTTTAATTAAAACACGAGGCTCGCCGTTATTCAGTAAAACATTAATGGAAAAAAATATAGCATAAGTAATAAGCTGCGTGCTCATTTTCGATACTAATATTCAATTTTTAAAAAATATTTTATACAGTTATAAAAAACAACCATTTACGCAATAACGTTTTACAAAATATGAAAACAAAAATCATGGACTTTTGCATTTGGGAATTTCTGATTGCTTTTAAATTTCTAAAAACATTTGTTGAAACTGTGAACACTTCTGCACTCATTTAAGAAGACTTATTTTAAAAATGTGAGCGTTTCTGAAACTATCATTTGTTGAATTTACTAATGTGTCCAAAAAGTAAGACTTGTTTTCAATTAAATTTTCCGGGCATATGGTATTTCAATTTTTTTTAGGTTGCTGGCACTGCCCTTGACATCTGTAGGAAATTTAACGTCACAATATTCATTAGTGTTTGAGTTACGCTTGGCTTTGTGAGACGCTAAAACTGATTAAGCGATTTTTGAAATGACTCTTCAATCGACTCAAAACGGTGTCCCCGGAGTGGTCTTTTGAGTTTAGGGAATAGCCAGAAGTAGCACGATGCTAAATCAGGGGAATACGGTGGTTGTGAAACGATATGGGCTTAATTTTTGACGTCACAAAAAAGTCACGAAGAATCTATGCAGGGTGAGTTGTCGTATTCAGTGCTTTTCGGTACCAATCGAAATTTGACGCGTTTGAGGCCCAAACATCTTTTAAAATAGAATTTTGAAATACCAACATCGTCAGCAAGATTTATAATTGTAAATCGACGTTTTGAAACCACCAAATCTTTAATTTTTGGACGTGAGTTTCGTCGGTTGGGGTTGATAGTCAGCCAGAAGGCTCTTCGTCTTCAACGCATTCTCAGCCTTCTTTGAACTGTTTATACCCCTTATAAACATTTCTTTCCGATATAGGAAGATTCATCGAATGCCTTCTGCAACATTCTATACGTTTCTCCTAACAAAATTGAATGCAAGTTCTTCGCTCAATGAATTCAGACATTTCAAAAATCGCCGGAATCAGTTTTAGTGTCTCACAAAGCCCAGCGTATCACAAACACTATTGAATATTTTGACGTGAAATTTCGCACAGATGTCAAGAGCAGAGCCATCAACCTAAAAAAAATTTGAAATTCCATAAGCCCCGAATTTTAAATTGAAAATTGGTCTTACTTTTTGGACATAGCAGTACTTTAAAAATATAAGCGTTTCTGAAACTAACTTTTGCTGGATTTAAAGAAATTAAAAACAATTTATTGTTTTCAAGATAAAACGAAAGGAAGTATCTGAGGCTCAATTTTTAAAAAGATCTATTCAGAAGATTTATAAGATCTATTCTAATACTTAAAAAATAATAATAAGTGCAATTCTTTTAAATTTTAATATCAAATTTTTATAAAAAATTATTTTTAACTCAAATTTTAACATCCATTAAAATGACTCTGTGTACTAAAAACTCTGAAAAACAATTACTACATTGAAAAGCGTACAATAAAAACTGAAAAATATGAAAGAAAAATGCTAAACAGTTCAAAAGGGGGAACAATGAAAAATATAAAAGAAAGAACAATATAAAAAATGGAGCATTTAAAAATTAAAACTAACGTTTAATTTTATACACACGTACATCATAAAATAATATGAGAAGTATTCTAATGTTAATCACAGTGGCATTAAGATTTCAATGTATATACAATTTTTGAAGAGAATATTTAGGACGAATACTTGATTTATAACATTTTGTATGATTGATACTGGATTGAATCTTGGTTTTCGAATGTTCCAAATTATAAGAAAGAAAGGGTCATTCATAATGATAAATGCTATGCAAAATACACGAAGCGCTTAATTCAATTGTATAAAGAAAAACCTGAAGATTGTATAAATATAAAGTAGGGAAAAAAACATTGAAACTACCATCAAAATCCTTAGCCAAATTACATTTTTCAAAACAAATATATAATTATGAAATTTAATCTAAACTTTCTTATTATATGGAAATAATATAAAAAAAAAATTGTAAGTGTAGAAAGTTTGAGATTCAAGTTCCTTCTTCTTAAATAAAACTGTATTATTTGATGTTTATATGAAAATTAAAACAATAATGTTTACATTTTTTTAAATGAAATTTGAAAAGATTTTTCTATCTGACTGAAACACAAATTAAATTGAAATTTAGATAGTGGCCAATTCAAAGCATATCAAATTAGTAAAACTTAACTTGAAGTGCAATTTAACAAAAGATCACATTCAAGCTACGCTAAATTTCGTTTCTACTAAAATACTGAAAAATGGCCTGATGGCTGAGTGACTAAAGGCACATCCCCACTGAGGCGAGAGGCGTTGAAGATTCACGCGGCAGGCGAGAAAATTTTTTCGACCCCTTCTCAGCGAAACGTCAAAAATAGCATTACGCCTAGTGAAGCTCCGCTTCGAGTTGAACGTGGGTCAACTCGAAGGATTTCAAATCGGTTTCAGGCGAACGTAGGGAGGCTAGTGATTGGCCAACGCGTCACGCTTAAACGCCTCACCATCGGCACTGACCCCACTGACCAGCGGAGCTTAAGGCACGAGCCTTAAAGCTCCGCTGGTCAGTGCCTTCGGCTTCGACTCCCGGCGGTGCCATGAATATTTGTAGAGGTTCGGAAAGAACTTTAGACCGTAGGTCCCGTTTTAATATGACTGTAGAGCATTGTGCATAGGAATGACAACCCTACCCCGTACAAAGAAAAAACCATCTTCTGTCTCGAAATCAGCAAGTATGGTAGATGGCCTGAGTCCACCATGGGGCTGGTGGGCTAGTGAAGAAAATACTGAAAAGTATTCTAAGATCAAAATTTTTATTTATTGATAAAAAAATTCATATTGCATTTCATTCTTACTGGTTTTACTGACATTATTAAGCGACAATGGGGAATTTAGATTAAAAAAAATAAAAATATACTTCGGATAAGTTTCAATGTAAAGATGATATGAAGAATTTGTTCTTTACAAAATTTGAACTAAACTTCAGGGATTATCAGAACATATTCAATATAACATTTTTATTCCTTTGAAAAACGATTTAATTAATTTAAATTTCATTTCTTAACCTCAATACACAAATCATTTAATGTTTAGTTCGTTGACAATGACGAAAACACTGGAATTTTCTACAAAAAATCTGAACTTAGATTCTGTTAAAATCTTTTACGGGTTTTACTTAAAAATTTTAACACAAACAGAAATCAATATAACTGTAATTATGAATAACAACAATTCAAAATGTGATTTTTTCTTAAACAAGAAAATGTTTTTCTATGCTATCTCATCAGAAACTATAATAAAAAAAATGGGAAGTTTTCTTATAAATCGAAAAGTCGTCAATAGCTATTCATTTGACATGTATGCATATATATATCCCAAATTGAAAGCCCATATACCCATTATATATACCCCATTATTCCCTTGAAAGACGAATTAATGAATTTAAATTTTATTTCTTAACCTCAATACACAAATCATTAAATTCAATAGGAGACCGGGACTCACAAAAATTTTATTTTTCCACAAATTGACAAGGAACAGCTATGTTATGTTAAATAGCATTTAGCCGTTGGCATTTTAATTGTAAAGAGATCAATAAGATTCTTAGTCAAATGCTACACTAAAAGTTATAACGGATGATCTACTGGCGACATGGAGGGCTTCCCAATAACCGTAGTGATCTCAATAATCGTTAAATGATATTTTATAATCGTAGTTATAAATTATCACTTAACTTCTTCCATCACACAAAAATGTTTTACTTTTTTTCGTAAATTATTATTATTATTAATTACTTATTATTTGTATTTATATTTATTTATTTATTTTTTGCAAACAATATACATTAATGCAAGAAGCTTTTTTATAAATAATAGTTATAAGTCATAGTAAAATAAAATCGAATGTCAGACGATATTTTGATTATATCAACACTAATAAAATAAAAAAGAATCATTTTCTTTTTTAAAGCTAAAAGCTTTCGGCTAAAATTTTTTTTTGAAAAATAAAATTATTTTATTTTAACATTTCATCGAAGTCTATTTAAAATGAAATCAATGAATGAATCCATATTTTACATAAATGCAGGTAGTGAACAGTATAATGTATATGAAATTTAATAGTGACAGAGTTGTACAAGAATAAAAAGGGATTTATTATTAGCTAGACAAATAATTTTCTTCAATGAATAGTTGTAAAAAAAGAATTATAAAATTTTGTAAAACAATAACAGTATTAGAACTTTGAAAAATTTTATTAATAGTAATTTTTTTTTAGAACTTTTGAAGATTTAGACTACATTATTTAATCAAAATAACTTTAATTTTTAAATACTAACATTTAATAGCTCACAGTTTCATAGTTTACATATATATCTTAGTCTACAAATATATCTTATTTCACTGTTCATAGTTTATAAATATATATTGTTTCATTTATTTTACATTTTAATGCTTACTTAGATTATTCGTTTAAACAAGTAATATAAAAAACAATTTTTAAGTCAATTCCTTCTTTTTTTTTTTTTTTTCACCATATTGCAGGAAGTCCTTTATAAATAATTTTCATTCACTTTTTTTTAAGTTTTTCTGGCACCATCTATTGGAAGATACATGCAACTCAAAAAAAAAAAAAAAAAAAAACTAAAATTAATTAAGTAAATTTAATTACTGAATTAATATTTGAAAAAACTGTATTAACATTCAGTGTCATCCACTACAAGTTAAAAAAAATGTATTTGAACTTGAGTGGATGAATAAAAAGTGTTTTATGAATGATTGAAAATTTGAACAAGATATATATATATATAGATAAAGTGTGAGCTAATAGAAGGAATTGAATAAAAAAGAATCATTTACTTTTTAAAGCTAAAAGCTTTCGGATAAAATTTTTTTGAAAAATAAAATTATTTTATTTTAACATTTCATCGAAATCTATTTATTCATTTAAAATGAAATCAATAAATGAATCCATATTTTACATAACTGCAGGTGGTTAGCAGTATAATGTATAAAAATTTAATAGTGACAGAGTTGTACAAAAATAAGAAGGGATTTATTATTAGCTAGACAAATAATTTTCTTTAATGATTGATAAATAGTTGTAAAAAAGAATTTTAAAATTTTGTAAAACAGTAACAGTAGTGTAACATCCAGGGTGGGGTAGGGGTGATTTTCTGGGGGGGTCATCCTGGGTGTATTTTCTTATTATTCCACTATACCACCAAATTTTGAACGAAAATCTCTTCCTCTTCCACTAAAATTAAAGCAAATTTTCAAAATAAATTTCAATTATTTTGAATCAATTACTATTAAAAGAGGTCTTGCAAATAAATTTTGTTTTGTTTTTTTGATTACAACTAACAGTATTCATGCATAAAATATATTCTATGCCTATAATTAAATGAAATTTTAGTACACTTGGAAGTATTTAATTCAAAATTAAATTACGACATAAAAATTTTATTTGCTGAGTAATATTTCAATAATAAGCATACTGCTAAATCATCAGCAAATAGAAAATAAAATTTAACAATGCCCTTTGTTTCAAAAAAATGATATTAAATCATCTTTTTTAATTAAAACTTAATTCTTCATGACGTAGTATAAATGCTTGATCAAGATATTAGAATTTGTGTTAGAAACAAAGTATTTGATTAAAAGCATGATATCAAGTATCATTTAACATCATCATTATAATTTAATATCATCAAAACAATTTAAAAGATTTTGTAAACAATAAATTATTGTTCTGTAATTGTTTTTTATTAATTGTTTGCGAAAGTAAAAAATGGCCAATTATATATTGTGAAATGTTTACAAAGCGTTTTTCATTGCTGCCATTTGATATAAAAGCAGCACTGGAGTGCCAGGTCCATATTAACTCATAATTCCAAATATTAACTCATATTTCAGCTCACTCCTGAGAAGTTGTACATTTCTTGGAATCAATAAAACATGAAGGTAAGAGTACTTACAATTTATCTTAGTTATTATAAACATAGTTTCTGGGTTACTTAAAAACAAATCTTCTAAGTCATTTGTTTTCTTTTAATCAATACCTTATATTTAATTATGAGATAGCAGTTAATTACCTGCTCATTACTTCTTATCCACAATTTACACCATAAGGCCTGCTACCGTGCACCAATAGAAAGAGGGGTATTGATGCATCTTAAGAAGATTTGTAGGACTAAATAATATTATTTTGTTTCAATCTGTTTGTTTGCTTATTTTGTTTTCAAATGTTTCTCTTTATGCAGATATATTTAAAACAAGTAATATAAAAATTTTTTAAAGTCAATTCCTACTTTTTTTCATTGTATTGCAGAAAGTTCCTTTATAAATAATTTTCATTCAATTTTTTTTAAGTTTATCTGGCGCCATCTATTGGTAGACACATGCACCATAAATCTAAAAAAACTAAAATTTATTAATTAAATTTAATTACTGAATTAATATTTGAAAAAATCTGTATTAACATCCAGTGTCATCTACTACAAGTTTAAAAAATGTATTTGAATTTGAGTGTATGAATAAAAAGTATTTTATTAACGATTGAATATTTGAACAAGATATATATAGGGAGAGTGTGAGTTAATAGAAGGAATTGAAAAATACCTGCAAGTTCTATCTAATTTTGTCCTTCAAATATCCACAACATCTACAATACTTATTTGAATCTTCTGGAATATTTCTTATATCAGTTAATGAAGCTTCTTGACCTTCTTAAAAAAGAATTCTGAACAAAAAAAAAAAATCCTTTCATTTTTTGTGATGTAATTCTAGATAGTATACATTATTCAATTTCTTCGTTTGCGGAACAATCAACTTTATGATTAGTATATTTTATATGCAGCCACAATCAAAATTTTTCTTCAAATGCGATTCATTAAAGCAGAAAAGTTAAATAGTCTTTCCTACAACAATAAAAGAAAAGGATTCTAAATTACGATGAACAGAATAGAAACGAAAATCCCAGAAAGTTTAAATTCACAAGAATAAATTCATTAGTTTTTCAAAACAGTTTTTAAATTTCAATATATATATATATATATATATATATTTCTTTTTTTAAATTTTAATATATATATATATATATATGCCATGGTTGTTTGTAGTGTGTTCCAATATATGTGCAATAATTTGCATGGATATCGTTTTAAAAGATGAAATGTTGCCGTAGGTCCCGGTCTATTGTTATAGCGATTGATTGAACATAGAGCATTGGCGGTGACTTATAACAAAGGGTAACATAAAAAAAAATTCCCCATGTTTTGTCAAACACACACAAAAATTTCATCAAAATCGGTCAAGCCGTTTTAGTAGAAGTTCAGTGGCAAACACTTGTATCTTCAATATATTAAATATTATATCTTCAATATATATATATATATTTCGTATTTATTATGACGTAGATCAAATGCCTGATGGCCGAGTGGCTAGCGCTCGGTACCACAGGTTTCGGTTCGAGTTCGGCGGTGCCATGGTTGTTTGTAGTGGTTCGGAATCCGTTTTAAACCGTAGGTCCCGGTCTAATAGGATCATAGAGCATTGGGGGTAGTATTACTAGCGTTCGTAGCCTATCTTCAAGCTACACGTGCCCCCTGAGTAATGCTTTAATGAGTAACAGCGGTGCAGCCTTGCTTATGGCATGAATATATCTGTCTATGTATTGCCATCTGCATTAGAAAAAAAAATATTCACATATATGAAAACGGCGATTAACTTCTATAATACAGCACATTGTTGCAGTTTTAACATTGTACTTAAATGTTTAATAAGTCACAAGGATAAAAAATTAAGAGAATGCATCGGTAGACATTCATTCTATCCTATTAAGTTTTATATCCGACTATTGATATGTCCATGTAAAATAAATTATAGTTTAAAAAAACTAAAAAACACGTTTTTAAAGTTAATCAAACTAAAAATAAAAAATAATTGTTTAACACTAAGAATAAAACGACTGACGTGAAAACGAATGTCACTGTCCTAAAAAGTGTGAGGTGCTCGATATCAATCGTTATAATTTTCACAAGTTTCATTCCGAAATGCAGAGTTAGTTTAAAAATGTCATACAAAGCACCCCCACGCTTTTAGAACAGTGACATTCGTTTTTTCTCGTCAGTCATTTTATTCTCTTATGTTAAACAATTATTTTTTATTTTTTAGTTTGATTAACTCTAAAAGCGTGTTTTTTAACTATAATTTATTTGAAGAGATGAAACAATTACATTTTTTGTAACCTCCTTTGATGTGAATTTTGAATTGCCAGATTACAGTAATTGGCAATTATATTTTTTTTTTAGCTCAATATTTTGTATACTAGCATGCAGGGTAAAAAAGAAAATATTCCCATTCCCACTGCCAAAATCAATTTTAGTTTGATTAACTCTAAAAACGTGTTTTTAAACTATAGAATTTAAATGCGGTCCGGTACGGAGGACTGGACCCACTGCCAAAATCAATTTTTTTTAGTTTGATTAACTCTAAAAACGTGTTTTTAAACTACAGAATTCTAAATGCGGTCCCGGTACGGAGGACTGGAACTATAGTTCTTACAATAATTTAATTGTGAGTAAAACAAAGGCTAAATGCGAATATGTCAACCCAGCCAGGATTCGAACAGGGAATCTCCTGATCCGTAGTCAGGCGCGTTATCCGTTGTGCCACTGTCCCACGCAAGTTTGAATGTCTTAGGTACTTTCATTCTACATGGCTTAAATTGCTCTTCATAAGTTAAAATAAAATCACTCATTCTGACGATCCTAATCATGAGTTAATAAACTCATATTAAAATTATATTTTAGTGTCGTCGGTTCTTGATAAGTCTACAATGTTTAAGTTGCATCTGATCTCTTAAAGTAGGGCAAAATCGAGCCCAAAGAGTCAGTTACAAACAAACATACAGGTGAAAGTAATAAAAGCGTATTAATAAGTCTAAAAATTCATTGTTCTAAAACGTTTGACAGCATCATTTGGAAAGATGCTATTTAAATAATTATTCTCATTTAATTTTCCATATACTATATACTATATTATTCCTTTGCACCCTGGACAGCGTTCTTGTAACGACAAAGTGGTATGCAGCTTCTGGCAGGTCTAGCAAAAAGAGGCTCAAAACTACTTCAAATGAGATCTTCGACACTGTCACTCCCTTCTATAAAATTATATATCAAACAAATAATGACTAAAAATCACAAGTTGCAAGACATTCATTCTATCGAGGAAAGTTTTATATCCTATTATTGATGTGTCAATGTGAAATAAGTATAAAAATTCAATGTTCTAAAACATTTAATAATATAATTTGGAAAGATGCTCATTTAAATAATTATTTTCGCTTAATTTCATACATATGTTTTAGGATGTGAGTGTAACATCTCTAAGTCAATCATTTATGTGATATAGTGATTTTTTTAAATAATGGAACAAGGTTCTCAACAGATTAGAATATTAATTTGATACATTGAAGTAATTCAATATGTGAGAGAGGCTATTATTGTTTTCTTAGTTATAAAATTACTCTTTTATTTTTATTTTCTTGGAGCACTTGTTAACATGATAACTTGAAACATAGAGAGCGCAGAGTTCACAAAATATAATTTAATTACTCTGCTGAACTCATAAATAAAACAGCCGATATCTTTCCTATATTCGCAAAAATATTGTTTTAAACTCAAAGTTAAGTTTTTCTTCCTCATAATTTCGACAACTAATTTTTAAATATATGGATGAACACATAATGCATTTATTAATACATTGGCTTTCACTACTTTGGCCATTATAAAATAAAATTTTTTGTAAAGTGTGATAAATCTCACGGTCCGAAAAAATGTTCAAGGCGGGCCGCTGGTTGCTCCTACCCCCTGGTCTTATATTAACCACAAAACTAAACTAAATGTAGAGGAGATTCAGCGTTCAATCAACACAGGGAATTAGGAAAGATTTTTTTCCATTTAGAAAATTACAAGAGGTTTCCAAAATAATATAATGAAGAAGTCTGGAGAATAACTTGAACTTACAGGCTGAACTTGAATAGATAATATTTGAGGAACTTCTATTTTCCATTCAAGCTAATGTATTTTTAATAACAAATAATGTATTTTTTTAATACATTGGTTTTCACTACTTTGGCCATCATAAAATAAATAGATTTTGTAAAAGTGTGATAAATCACACGGGCCGGAAAATATTCAAGGTGGGCCGCGGGTTGGCCACTCCTGTTCTAAAAACGTTTGACAGTATAATTTGCAAAGATGTTCTGTAAATAATTATTTTCGCTTAAATTCCTATGCATATTTTAGGGTACGAGAGCCACATTCTTGAGTCAGATAATATTCTTATTTATGAGATATAGCGATTTTTTTTAAATAGTAAAGCAAGGTGCTCGAGAGATTAGGATAATATTTTGAAACATTGAAAAAATTCAATATCGGAGAGTGACTATTATTGTTCAATTCCTTCTATTAGCTCACACTCTCCGTATATATATCTTGTTGAAATTTTCAATCGTTCATGAAATACTTTTTATTTTACCACTCAAGTTCAAATACGTTTTTTTAGAACTTGCAGTGAATGACACTGGATGTTAATACTGTTTTTTTTTTCAAATATTATTTCATTCATTAAATTTAAATAATTAATTTTATTTTTTTTTTAGATTTAATTTTTTTCTTATACCTACCAATAGATGGCGACAGATAAACTTAAAAAAGGATTGAATCTTATTTATAAAGGACTTTCTGCAATAGAGTGACAAAAAAATAGGAATTGACTTTCATTTTTTTTTTATATTACTTGATAATAGTAAAAAGCTAGGTGCTTGAGAGATTAGAAATTTTGAATATTAGATATTGTGAATAGAATAAATATAGAAATTCAAACTATAGAATATTTTGAAACATTGAAAAATTCAATAGAGGAGAGAAGACTATTATTGTTTTCGTATTTATATAATAACTCAATTATTTTTATTTTATTAAACCACTTGTTATTTGCAGGCGATGCTGTACTTGGTGCTCGGATTGCTTTTTCTGTCCATAGTGGTTGCAGATCCACGGAACTCTGAGGATATAGCGCACTGCCGAAGACTTGTGAGCGAAGAAGATGCGCGGGAAACCACGACTCACAGACACAGATGGTACCGAGGGGACGGATGGCCGGCAGATCCCTACAAATAGCGACGCAATCCAACTGCATACCAATACCAATGTTCAATGTTCAATGTAAAGTTCAATGCATACCGATGTTCAATGTAAAGTTCAATGCATACCGATGAAATGGCCTTTATTTCAACTCAAAAATATAGCACCGAGTGAATGGTATTGGTTTTTCGTCAATCTATTGTATTATCATATGCTGCATAATAAAAAATCACGAAATGAATGTGTGCTGAATTTTTTATAAGATAAATCAATATTATACTTTTTGTAATAAAATAAATGTTTTTTATGAATAATTTCCATGAATGTATATCGATAATGCTATCGATACTGAATTGATTAAAAATATTTTGGTTTAACAAAAAAGATATTTCTCTTGGATCTAAGTTGTTTTTGGTTATTTTTCTTGGAATTTTTATAACCTCGATTTTATTCAAAAACATTTATGAATTGTTTTTTAATGCAGCTGGCAAACATTTAGACGGTTGTTTTAGATGCCTTAAGGTAAGCGCTGCACCGACGTTATTCATTTAGCACTACCTAGGATGTGCGTGCAGTTTGAAGATAAGCTATGAAAGCGGAGTAACAATACCCTGCAACGCTCTACAATCCTGTTAGACCGGACCTACGTTTAAAGGGGGATTCGAATCACTACAAACATCCTTGGCATCGCCGGGTCTTAAACCAGAAACCTGTGGTACCAAACGTCAGAGCGAATTGTAATAGTATTATTTACTCTGGCGCTCGGTGCCACACGTTTAGGGTTCGAACCCATTGTGGTGCCATGGATGTTTGTAGTTTTTCGAAATCTACTTTAAACCGTGGGTCCCTGTCTAATAGACTGTAGAGCGTTGTGCTTAAAGGTGACGACCCTATCCCAAATAAAGAAAACATTTCATCTTTCGGAACCTGCCAGTAGGCAGACGACCTTGGCCCATCATGGAGCTGTTGTGCCATTGAAGAAGAATAGTATTGTTTTATAATAAAACGAAATCAAATTAACTAAAATTACAAAACTCTTTAATTATGCCCCTACAAGTTTAAAAAATAAAATTTGATGTTTTTAAAGACTTTCAGTTCATTTTAAAAGCTTTATGTTCCTTCTAACTAGCGCTTTAGAATAAATCTAATTCTATTCTCTATTACTTTAAAGTACAATTAAAAGCTTCTTTATCATTTTTTTACATTGTTAGTGACAAGCTGTAGTTTAAAAATATTTAAAAATCAATTTTATAATATTTATTAAGTGAAATTTTTTATACATATTATTTCAAAAGTGTACAAAGTTAATATTTATAATAAATATCAACGATTTTCAATGAGTTAATGTTAAAAGAAGTCGTATGATTGAATTACATCCAAATCTTTTATTTTATGATTTAAGCCAAATGGCGGGGCCTGATGGCCGAGCGAAGGCGGTGCCATGGATGTTTGTAGGGGTTCGAATCCACTTTTGCCGTAGGTCCTGATCTAATAAGATTGTTGGGAGTAGGTCTGACAACCCTACCTCGTAAAAGTCAGCGTCACGGAGCCCAAGTCAGACTTCTATCTACGGGTGCTCCATTACAACAGAAGATACCCCCTTCCCTTCAACCATGAGACCACACGGGTTCGTGCGCTTGGTGTAGATCAGGGATGCCCAACCCTCGGCTCGCCTTGAATATTTTTCCGACCAGTGAAATTTATCACACTTTTACAGAATATATTTATTTTATAATGGCCAAAGTAGTGAAAACCAATGTATTGAAAAAATAATACATTATGTGTGCATCCATATATTCAAAAATTAACTGACGAAATTATGAGAAATAAATTAATTTTGATTTTTAAATAATATTCTTGGAATATAGGACAGATATTGCCTGCTTTATTTTTGAGTTTACATTTATGAGTTCGCAGAATAATTAAATTATATTTTACGCGCATCTTGGAACATCTAATATAATAAGTTTCATGTTTCGCTTTAAGTGACCTCAGTGGCGCAGTGACCATCCCTAGATACGCAATATTGATTGTTGATAACAGAGCAAATCAGACTCTTAATTGAAGTTGTTAGCGCTTTTGGTTCAACTAACACCTACGAATCGTTTTTTTTTTTTTTCTTTTTTTTTTTTTTTTTTTCAAAAATAAAATTGACCAAACGCAAAACACGCCCAAACATAACGGACGCAACACCCATTATAATGTGCAAATAAACAAATTGAGATAGATTTGCAAAAGCTAAGTGAGAAAGTGGAGAAACACAAAATCCCACAAATATCGCACTAGTAAAATAAATATTTTTTAATGATTCCATTTTTTTATTTCATTTATATTTATATATTTTTGATATTTCTTTTTTTAGTGTTATATATTTTTTTATAATGTGCGTTTTGTATCATTATTATTATATTATCTATGCTTTACATGCAAAAATATTAGTAAACTCAAAATAATAATAATTTCAATTTTTTCAGTTTAAATTTTTCACTCCAAAAAAAAAAATGTCTATAATGGGTCTAAATCTAATATGGTGATATATAATTTTATATGCGGCCCGCGGAGATAGGATGCATTTCCAAAGTGACTCGCAAGATCACTTGGGTTGGCCACCCTGATCTATATGTTGCTGCCTATCAAGGGAATAAGAAACAACAACATCAAACCAAATGACTTACATATACAAATATTCAGCATTAAATTAAGGAAATATTAATTTTTCAGTTATTAAGTTATTATTATTTTTAAAATATCCTAATTTTCTTTATGTTTTAATAAACATAAAAAAAAAATTATCAGTTTTAAATCCAAAAGGAATTTTACTTCTGTAATAACTTATTTAATGAAACAATTTCATTATATAAATCATTATCACCATTACTTTCATTTATCATTATTATTTTGTATTAATAATGATCATTATTAATAAAAAATAAGGATGAAAAAATGTTTTATTATTGATCATTATCATTATTTTTCGAAAATCATTATTTTTTTTATCATTATTTTTATTTTATCATCCTTATTCTATTTGAAAAAAATATTGTTTTCCGTAACTTATCAATTTTGATTTTATAATTATCAAATTTAATTACTTTTGAAATTGATTTTCTTTCAAAATGTTAACAGATTTACTGAATCCAATTTCATTTCCATTTTATTCTCTTCGAATGGCTCTTTTTCAGAATACAAAAAGTGTAAAAAGAAAACAGTACCTCTTTTAATTACTTTGTTACAAATAAATATCCTCGTACTGAAAAAAACTGTTCAACGTGTTGTAACGATAAAAAAAGAAATATCACCCATTAAAAGATTTTCAACTTGAGATATTTCTGAAAAGAAAAGCCGTTCCATTTGACACATTCCGAGATAATTAACAGTTTATTTGAAAACCCTTCAGTGTGTCCTTGTTACATGAATATCGACATTTTTTTAGAACAATTCTACGAAACCCAAGGAGATTAAGAATGTCAAACATTACACAAGTTAGATAGAACTCTTCAATAACAGGTTACAAAAGTGTTCTTAATTCGCGCCATACACCACAGATTTGGAGGAATTAGAATTTCGTTGTCAGCGACAGTGAATTCCTTCCGGTGATAACCTTGACTTCACACAAAGAACTTGAAATAAAGTATCATTTGCGCAAAAAAAAAATGTGGTCACGCCTAATCAGCGGTGCATAACCGCCGTTCACAAGCACCCACATATAAAAGCCCACGAAAATGAATGGGATCACAATCACAAATTAGCTACAATCATGTTGTCTCAGGTAAGT